>VZTF01002310.1:568318-684170 GCA_013397755.1 Cnemophilus loriae
CCCACCCTCCCTTCACCAAAGTTACAACATCCAAATGCCTTCCTAGAAAGCCCCGCGGTCCCGACCCTCCTTCCCTGTGGGCTCAGGGGCTCTGCCCAGGCAAGGGACGCCCAGCAGGGCCATGGGGCAGGCGACTCCCTTCTCCTCGGCCCGGCATCGCCTCTCTGCAAGGTCCCTGCTGCATCCCGGCTGGACTGGGGGGTTTGTCTGTGGGTCAGGGAGTTCTATCGACGCTGCTGCTGTCGTCGAGATTTGTGGTTTTTTCCGCTAAAGCGCGAGGTTTCCGTGTTTGTCCGTGGGAAGCGTGCGGAGGCGCGGCGGCTCCCACGGGCCCGGCCGGTCCCAGCCCCAAAGTCTTGTGCCCGTGGCCGCCGCTGGCCGGTTCTTCCTCCCTCCCTCCCTCCGTCCTGCCGCCCCCGCTGCCGGACGCTGGCACCGCCGCCGCCTTCTCAGCTGCTTAAGGCCATTGTGTCGATCGCCTGCTCCAGCTTACTCCGCAGTCGCTGCCTCCGGGCCTGCTCATCCTTCTCCAACGCAGCTAAAATCTGGGGAGAGAGGGGAGGAGACAGGGTGAGGAAGTGCCTTCCAACCCAAAGCGGCTCCCTGTGGGCCGGTGGCTCTTTCATGGCGTCAGGACATGGGGATGTGGCCCCATGGAAAGTATTCTTGTGCCCCAACGGGGCCAGAGGAAGTGCAAGGTGGAAGGCACCACTGTGAGTGGTGCCATCCACAAACTGAGCCCCAAAGGGTCTGCAGTAACACCAGGGACCTGCCTGACACTAACGGGGAGGCAACTTGCACATGGGGAAATGAAGAAAACACAGTCAAATAGAGGGTGAATCCCAAATACAAGCCAACGACACCCTCCCATCACGTCTGTGACTCCAACAATCCTATAACGCCTTAGGGAAGCAGGGGTTGTGTTTCAGAGACCATGATCAAACCATGAACTGGTTCCACAAGCACAAAAACACCAAATCTGCAAGGCTTCAGCTGCCACCAGTGTTAAAACCTGTCTCATTTCATCACAAGTAGGGGACAGAAGGGGACATCAGATAGGTGCACCAGCAAAGCCTGGGAGCGCCCCAGTCCTGTTCAAGGGGTGCACCCACAGACACCCGAGAATGACTTTCCTCCTTTGAAATCCTTTCTCTAAATAAGCTGCTGATCAGGATGACAGTTTGCAGGCTGGAGGGACAGTCCCCTGCCCTGGGCTATAGATGTGACTGCACCCCCAGGACTGGAGAAGGACTTGGCAGCAGCAGGAAGGTAGAGGACAAGACTCAGAGTGGGGAAAAGGGAGTAACAAAGTGTAAAACAAAGGGGCAGTTGCCCTCCCAGCAGCCAAGAGTCTCGTCTCACTAACATCGTGCCAGCAGAGCAGAAAAGCTGATTTAAAAAAACAAACCTGACAGAAATCTCATCTCCTCCGGTGAGCTAGTTGAGAGAGCAAATTTTTTGCAATTATATATCAAGGCATCCGTCAAAGTGGACTTGATTAACCATTTCATTGGCTACATAATTGGAAACAAACTGTTGTATAATTAATAGACTTTCTAGGAGGCAAGCAAAGTCCATCAGGAGCCCTACAGGTAACTTCTTAATACAAAATCAGCTCCCTTTGATTAAGAGCTGCTGCAGAGCTGGAGAGTTGTGGAGAGGCAGGCAGGGCGTGCTGAGGAGCATCCACCACACTGCCACAACCAGCCTCTGGCCACCAACAGACTGGGTCTCCCCCAGGCTTTTTTAATGCAGGACCAGGCTGGCCCCTGTCTCCTGGGGCAGTAAGAAATGCCTGATGGGGAGTCTCTTCCCAAAAGAAAAGGGAAAGCTACATCTGGGCACTGATGTCAGCTCCCGAGGAGGGGAAAAATCACCAGAAAGAGCTGGACACATCTGATTTACCTCCCCTGGCAGCAACAACCCAGGGCAGCAGCTGGACTGGCAAGAACTCATAGATTCTGCCACAAACCTGCTACTGGGGACACTCCCCTCCATCTATCTCCACAGATGCTCTCAGCCCTCATGCTACACGCAGAGTAAAATACCTACAGTGACACTCACACAGAAATCAAAACCCCACATGCCTGAAAGGTGCCTGAGCTGGAACCAAATGAGATTGATCAGAGAAGTGAAAGAGAAGCCTATTCCTCCCACCTGCCTCCTCTGCCTATCCCAATCAGACAGCGGTATATCCTGGAATGTTGAGGTGTCAAAAGATTCCCAAACTGCCCATGCATTTATTTACTCCTCTCTTATCTCAGCCTTATGGAAACAATGCAGTCAAAGGAAACCTGTGCTGAGCGTAGAGAGACACAGGTTTGTCACCTGCTGTAAAGAGCCAGGACCACTGATTACCAAGATGCAAGTACCCAAATGAAAATTAATTATGATTTTCATTCACAGCCAATGACAGCATATTATTGCACCTAACAACAGGAAAAATTATTCTCTCCCATTTTGCATCAAAGAGGGTGCAATCGGGCTGCATATAATTGTGCTTAATGAATGAAAACAAACAAAGGGAACAGCTGCGATTTATTAATCCCATTACAAATAATAAAAGAAGTTCCTGAGAGCTGTGAATACACTTGTGATGCTCACAGAGCAGGCAACAGCAAGACACTCAACAGACGTCAGGCTGCTGTTAGCAGGCAAGAAGAGGACCTGTGCCCCTAAAGAGCAGCTCATTAATGCCACGGGTTCATCTCACAAGGTCCCCTCCATGCTCTCCCCCAGGGCTTGGAGGATTTCTTTAAGGCTTGTGGGACTTTTAGCCTGGAGGAAGCGAGCACTGGATGATGGCTGAGGGGTGATAGCTGGACCACAGCAAATCTAGATCTTCCAGACTGCTCGACTTCCACTCTCACAGTAGCCACCAAACTGTGTACAAACTGTAAAACCCCAAAACCCCTTCATGGCCAACCCATTACCCAGAGCAACAGGGGCCTCTGGGATGTGCCATCCAAAATCATCTAAGGAGTGGCACAGAGGTCCCACCAGCATGGTCATCAGTACATGGCCACCAGATACATGGTGACCACCACACAGCATCTTCCCAAGAACCAGGAAAGCCAGGACCTCCTCCTCCCTCCTGTAAAGCACCGAGTTCCATAGGATATTGGCCACCACAATCCCAGTGCTGACCTTAAACCCAGTGGCTAGGTCTGCTACAACCTGCCCATGGACCCCTTAAATTCACACCTCAAAGAGGCACTGGGAGAAGCCTCTTGGGATTGCTGCATGGTAAAACAGACACCCCATTTCCTCTCCTGGATTTGAGTGGGAAGATATTCTGGCAGTCTGTCACCTAAATAAGCCACCGTTCAAATATAGTCATCAAATGCCTTTACTGGGACAGTAAAACCTGTACTATCATGCTATGTGTATATACCAATATTTTACTGTAGTTACATATTTTATTGCTTTAATAAGATGTAGGCTGTGGATTTGAGCAGAGCTTTGAGAAATTAATTTGTATAAATTACAACAGAGGAGTTCTTAACCATCTTTACTGACATTCACAAAACAAGCATTGCAGAGGCCACCACATCCTCTAACATCCCTGGGGAGTGGAGCCAAACACCACCTGTACAGTTCCACAGCATTGGTGCCACCATGGTGCAGGATTGGTGGCAGTGGATAGGGGAAGCACGCTGGGATAATGCCAGGAACTCTGCAGCCTCATGGAGCTCACGTGCCAAATGTGTAGAAAAATAGGTGTTTCCCACATTACTCACTGCAGAAAATATAAGGAATGAGCACTGCCCACTCCAGCTCCTGGCTTCGTGTCTTCCAAACCTTTCCTTCTCCACCAGCCCAAGCACAGACATGGAATATGTTACTATTCCACATTTCATGGTGTGTTTTTCTATAGGAAAAAGCAGGGGACTGCAGAAACAAGGACAAAAGGACTCAAGTGGCAGCTCAGGCCTGATTCTGCATCACCACGTCTTACCTCATCCTTGTACTTGGTGATGTAGGAGTAGATCTCGTGCAGGGCGCTCATGCTGTTGAACTGGCTGAGGTGTAACCGCGATTGCTCTGCCAGGTATGCGCTCATGTCCTGGTCACTGATTGCTGGCATTTTAGCTATATCTGCATAATATCTGCCAGGGAGGAACAGAAACGTGGGTCAGAAATAGGGGCAGGCGGGAGGGGATGGGTCCCCACCACGATGCTCACAGAGAACAGCCACTGGAAAGGCAAGTGAAGAGCATCTTTCCTCCAAGCAGTGACATACAATCACCCATTATAACACTGCTCACTAAGAGGTCTCTGAGCACTCCATGGACCATTAGGAACATGGTCCTGATGGAACAGCACCCAGCTCAGTCCAACTCTGCTCCCATACTGGGAAGCCAAGCGATGCTCCTCTGAGGGATTTTCCGCCCTCTCCTAAACTACATATTTTTTTTGTCCTTCCCATCCCATTGGCATGTTTTGCCATCAAACCACATGCACCAGGACCCTCCATACCTGCAGCAACACACAAGGTTTTGCTACCACTCTCCTAAGGTCACCATGTCCCTAAAGCCAACAGTGCCCCTTTGCATTCAATTAAATACTTAAGGTGTGAACACAAGACAAGGTGTATCCTGCCCCTGCAGCGATACATGTGCTGTGGTAGTGGAAAAACAGAATATCCAACAGGATGTTCATCACAACCCTGAGAGGACAAAGCTGCAGCATCCCATTACAGCAGGAGAGTTACACCAAGCAGACGCACCAGTGGACTGGCTGCTGAGAACTTTTTGGAAACCAGGGTTGTGTCCACAGGCCTCATTTAAAAAGAAACCCTGCCCACAGCAAACAAGCTCTGGCTGTTCCCAGGGAGCAGTATTACCAGCATTACCACCTGGAAATACAGAGTGCCAGTCTCCCAGCTTTGCTCTGCTCCTCATGACTCCTCACTCAGTGAAGTTTCTGGTACAGTGATTAGCATCATTAGTGTCGTCGGCTGAACGCTGAGATGGAACACTGCTGAAGCACTTGGATAGGAGCAGATGGCAGCAAGACCACTTGAGGAGATGAATATGAGGATCCACTCCATCCCACAGCACTGAACTCAGCTAGTGATAAACTACTTGGGCAGTTTTTACAAAGAGGCTCATTCATACCCAGAAAATGATGCAGGAGAATTCCTGGATGCTGCCGAGAGAGCAGTGGTCTGAGGTGAGGACCTCTGACTAAACCAGGCATCTCCTACAGTCCTAGACAGATCACCCCAGAGTGACATCTCCTGAAGTAGCAGTTTCATGTTCCAGGTGTTACATAGGATGGGAAGAAACCATCATTTTTCAGTGCAAGTGTGTATAGCTCATGTGGACCAAGATTCCAGTCACACCAACCATTTCCAGAAGACATCTGTGACATTGGGTTTCCCCAGGTTCCCCACTTCCTAAGCCCTTCCCTGTGCTATTCCTGCCTCAGATTGGAAGGATGCCCTTTCTTCAGCTGGTGCCTGAGCCACAGCAGCAGACAGACCTGCTGTTGGGACTGGCAGTCCCACCCCCGCACCACTCCCATCCCTCCTCTGCAAAGCTTTGTGACTATAACTGTGCCAAAAGCCAGAAATCCTGATTATGCCATAAATCCCTGCAGTAGAGGAACAGTAGTAGACACAGTCACCCCCTGCACAGGACATCTCTGCTCCCTGCTCATCTGCCTCTGGGACCATACCGGAGGTAAGCGATGGCAGGAACACCTGTCACCACTGAGATCTCCCCGCTCCTCCCCAGGGATGCAGAATGTCTAGACCAATGTTTAACTCTGAAATGGTTTTATACCTTTTTTCTTCCAGGCACATATACAGAGATGAATATTTTTGTCATAGAGATAGCAAGGTGAGAGAAATTCACCTTATGACGCTTGTGATGTTCCTACAGGACCCCACTCCAAAGCCCCATCCAGCCTCACGCAAAGAACTTCCTCCTATTACAATGCAGCTCATCTCTCATCTCAGGCATATTTCAGGGGCACCTTTTCTGATCCAAGACCTACCTTCCTCGAGGGAAGAAGCTTATCTTTGTACTTGCCTGCAAAACACCAGGCATGCCAATGGTGCAACAAAAATATCTGTGTACAAGGGAGTACCCAAGGATGATTTAGGCTACAAAGTTCCACCCTTACAAACTAGAGAATATGACATTTACTGTTGTCTGGACATCCTTCATTTAGTTCATTTTGTATTTGGTCAACATGCTGAAAAAGGGCCCTCAGTTAAGAAAAAGCATCATCTTTAGCCCAGCACATCATCACAAAGGAAAAGTTGCACCAGCTACCTGAAATTTGCCATTTTTTAAGTTTTATGAAGCTCCACTTCACAAGATGGCAACATTTTAACAGTAGCTCTATTTGGAGGGCTTTGGAGGACGTCTCCTAGGTTTCTCTCCCAAAAGGATAAAGCTAAACACAGCATTATACCTGAGTGCATCAATTTGCAATCAAACCCCAAACCTTTAACACTACATTAATTCAGCAGGACAGAGGGATGTCTCTCCTCAGCTAACAAGGAAGGTGGAGGGTGTTGGAAGGTGTCAGGGGACCTGCTCCTCAGCACAGAGACAGCAGCCTGAGCACTGTCTCAGAGCACGTACTCTCATGAGGATCCCAGGCAACACGTACTGAAGGATGAGAGATAGGAAATGATAATTTTCAAGCATTTCAGCAAAACCTGCGTGTATTGTTGTGGTACAAAAAAGGCATTTTTCTAGTCCAAGGCTAAGTTCTCACTGCTCTCCAAAAGCAATCAAGCAAGGTGTCAGTAATTCCCTAGTACAGGCCAAGTTTTTACAAAAGAAAACATAAGACAACCTAATAGTGGAGGTTGCTTTTAGCACCCCTTAAGCAAGTCATAAATGGCTCTTCGAAACAGTCACTGCAAACTCATTCCAGGAGACAGTCATGAGAAAGTATCATCCCCCAAACAAGAGGATCACCTTCTGCAAGCATTAGTACAATCCTGCTTCACTCAGCTGCCAAGAGGAGCCCTCCCAACAACCCACATCCCCACATTCATAAGCATCCACTGCAAGTCCTCCAGGTGAAGCAAGGAGCTATTGCCAAGCCTACTCACCTTTCTACCCAGCTCTTGTAGTTGGGGATGTCCTTGGCGTACAGTAGTTTGTTGGAGGGAGAGTCCTTTCCTAGCTTGTGCTCAGAAGTTGAGCAGGAGTCCATGAATGTCTGAGCCACCACGGATAGGCAGGCATCAGTAATACTGTTCTTGTGAATGTCGAACACAAACTGGGGGTTCTTAATCACATTCACCCAAAAACGTAGAGGTAGACTGAGGGATGAAGAAAATAGGAGTCAGCACCGGAACCACACCGTGCAGGGCAGCTGGCACATACATGCATCTCCAGTTGTGGAGAAGGAGCTCCCCATGACCCAGAACTGGGTAGGTTGCTTTTCCCAGCATTCCAGAGATGCAAACATCATGGGTAAATGGCCATTCCCCCCTGCCCATCCCCACAAGGCCGCAGTTCTCTGTGAAGAAATTCCTCAGCACTGCCAACATCTCCAAAGGTAAACCAGTGCAGTGCAGATCTGTGGTTTCTCCAAGGATCCACTCACACTGAAGAGACCTTGCTGAGCCCATGGGTCAAACCAGGCACAGTCCCTTTCTCACATCAATAATCCCTTCAAAGGTGCTGTGTGGCATTTCACACGTCTCCCATGTCAGAGGAGGGAGTTAACTGGACTCCTCAAGAGACTCATTAGCACATTTAACACCAGAGGAAAATTTAGGCAGCCTCAGATGCTGGAAATAAAGCTCTCAGCTGTAGAGACAGCAGGTCTCCTGGCAAGCCATTGACTGGTTCTTTGCTGCATACTGACACACGTGCCACCCTCCATGGCTCCACTTCTCAATCCTGCTGCCCCTCTCCTCTCCCAGGAGTGCCTCAGCCTCCCCCATCAGAAATCCTCCCCGCTCTGTCATCCCCCAGCACCTACACTCAGTGAATGCTTTTATCTTAAACAAAACACACTTCGTTCCCCAGGACTTTCCTAATGAGGGTAGTGGGTGCATGTACATATTTCATTTGTGAAGGGAATGGCCTGGAGAAATTAGCTCCACACATCGAATTAGCGCCCAGAGATAAGCACAGGCATTAGTATGCAAGAGCCTGCATGCCCAGCCCCTGAAGAGTGGGGCTTTTTTTCCTCCCTTGCCTTTCACTCCTTCTTTTAATATAGGAAGCTGAGTTATAAATCAGTTCCAAGCACTTCCGTGCTCTCACATCTCCATTTAAAAATGTTTCTTTTCCTGCCCTGCTAATTACAAACAGTTACTGAACTACACAAAAGCAATTTGGCTGCCATTTAACAAATGCCAGACACGGGGAACATACATACCCGTCTCCAGTCACGGCAAGATCAGAGAGATGAAATCAGTGAGGCAGCAGAAATGAAAAATGCCAAAGTGGGCTAAGGAGCCAACATCTCCCAGAGCCCCAGCCCCAGCACAGCACCCAGGAGGTCTCATGAGCTGCCCCGCCCCAGTGTTCAGCCAGCAATTAGCAGAGCAGGGACTGGCTCTGCGGGCAAGGACAGGGAGGATGTGCATATAGATCTGTGCTGACTTTGTTAGGGCACGGCTGAGTGACAGCAAGGAGTGTGGAAACACCTTCAGGACAGCAGAGATGAGAATTGGGGCTGGCATCCCTGGAGAAGCCCGGAGGATGGGAGGCCAAGGTGAGATGGGAACGGAGCCGCTGTGGCCCTCAGCGACTGCAGCTGTCAGGGGGAGCGTGGTGCTTGGGATCTGGGCAAGGGCTGAGGGAGCATTGCATTCCTAGGATTTTTTCTGCGAAGGAAGGCATGCAGGGGATTTACCCACACCCGAAATACAGAGATATAGGCCTCTCTTGTCCTGGATCATTTCCAGGTACATATTTCTGCTCTCTGTGGGAGGGCTTGGAAGCTGTGATATTGTTAGCCCACCCCCCAGCCCACTGCCCTTCTCCATTACCAGTTACTCTTCCAGGTGTGCCTGACATCATAATCATTGATCTGATGCTTATCAGCTTGTTCATCCAGGAAATCAAACATGTATTTGATGGCGAGGGGCAGTGCACTCCCACGGTGAGCTGTGCTAAATATGGTCTCAAACAGGTCATCTACAAATTTCTGCAGGGTGCCCTGGGGAGGAGAAAGAGAAAAGAGCTGCTCAGCAACACCCTGGGCCAGCAGAGAGGTGAGTCTTTAACTAATGGTCAGCCTCTAAACCAATTTCACTTCTATTCCTACACCTGGAAGAGCAGCACAGTACAGTCTGTGTAACCCTACTGCTTCTCACTGGTTTATACTGGGAAACAGACACTGCAGTGATGAGGTATCTCCTTCACTGTATGATCCGGCACGCTAAAAGTAAACAAAGAAAAACACCATACAAAACAAAAAAGTGTTGTATGTGCTGAGGGAAGTGGAACATGCTGCAATGCCAAATGCCTGGGGTAATCACCCTTCCCACATCACCAATTCTGCAGTTTTATCCCAAACACCAAAGAGGCACCTATCCCAAGGCATCTCTGCTTTGCAGACCAGCAACTGGTCAAGGATATAGGCAACAGTAAAAACACCAAAAGGTGCAAAAAGCAAGTAGGAAAATCCACTCAGGGGATATTCACCGAGGGTTTCAACACACAAACCCTTCATCTCCAGCTCAGAAAGAGACCAAATGAAGAGCTCTTCCTGTGCTAGAGCAGGAGGCTAACAAAAAAGCAGTGCTTACCGCTTTTGGACAACCCAAATCACTACCCTTCCCCACTCAGATTTCAAAAGCCAGGCATCAGCTCTGGGCCTCTGGGCCATACCTTGGTGGCTAACAGACGGGTCAGGTAGATTTCGGAGACCATCTTGCTGCCCCGGTCGCCCTCCCGCTGGTCCATGTGGTCATGGTTTTTCACCAGGTGCCAGAGCTTGGTGCCACTCTCCAGGTCGGGGGTGATCATGGGCGTCCGCGAGCGCAGGCTGTCAGGGCTGCTGGCTGTCCTCAGCATGCTCTCTGCAAGCACAGGGGGATGCTCCTACCCTGCCACCTCTGCCTCGCCACCAGCCCCATCATTCCCCTTCCCTCCACAGGAGCTTTGGGATTCAGCCTCTGCAGCCACCATGAACTGGGAGCTCCGCTGTGACCGTCCTCACAGCCTGCTGGGCCACATGCAAGCCTGGATGATGTAAAGGGGCCAGGACCACCATGGAAGGATTTCTGCAGAGCCTGTCCTGCTCCCAGTACGCAAGTGCCAGCATCACAGATGCTTCTGGTGCCAGTCTGAGCTGATCACACTATTCCCTTCCAAACCAAGGCTGAAGTACACCTGCCAGCACGTTCGTGGGAGTCTTCAACTCTGCTCTTTTAAGTGCTAAGTGTCTCTGTGCTTATTTTAATTAGATTTCAGGGGAATAAAAGGGAAAGGATCCCTTAACAGCAGCCATCTAACATTTGGCTTTTTCCCCTGAGTCCAACACACTGCAAAGAAAGATGGCTCTGAGGGCACCTGCTCCCTCTCCAACACCAGAATAAATAGCATTGTGCAGGAGAGCTGGGAGGTTGGAGGACTTTGTTCACACGAGTTACAGTTATAGTCACTTGCCCTGTGCCTTGGTCCACATGCCCAGCCCAGTGCCACCTCCCCTGCCAGCCCAGAGGAGGATGCCCGTGTGCACTCACCGTATCTGCTGAGGGACTTGGTGAAGGTGGAGGAGTTGGAGATGTTGTATGCTGAGTTCTGTTTGGGCACCAGGGCTACCGAGGAGCCGTCCGTCACCTGCAGGCAAAGATGGGCTGAGCAGGCTGCCACACCGGAGAGGCACAGGGGGGAATAGCCCCAGCACGGGGAGAAACCAGCTCCAGAGGGATGCAGCTACACTGCCACCACCCCAGGGACATAATCTCCAGCAAAGGAGCCTGACATATCTCTGTGACAGCTGGGGGAAGGGGCAGAACAGGAACACACCAGAAAGCTCAGCATGAAAATGGTGGAGTAAGGTCAGAGTGGGAAACAGCCTCTATGAACCCTGGAAATGCCTCATTTAAAAGGACCAAAAAACATGAGATGCAAGCAGCAGAGTGACTGCAGACCTCCTGGCCTTGGCCCTAGAGAGCTTAGCCCAGGCCCTGGGAGAAAAGACGCTCAAGCTAAAAGCAGCTGGTGACTGCTCAGTGTTCTCCATCACGGACAGCCTTACCTGGTAGTGGGCCAGTGTGTTCAGCCTCTTCCAGTCATTGTCAATCTTTGTGGTGACATCTTCATCCTGTAGTATGATCCGGGCCATCCTGCCCTGCCGCCACTCTGTCCCCATGAGGGAGAAGGGCTCATGGTTAGCAGATAATAGGAGCACAAAGCTAAGGCAAGGGTAGGACCACAGTCCCCAGGCATTAACTAAAGAGGCCTCCCACTCCTTTCTGAGGGCTAATGACTATCAGTGTGTTGGGCAAATCCAAGTACTCAAGGAAAGACAGCATCAGTTTGACCTTGGTGACTTACCTTTGCTCAGCTCCATTTCCCTGCCCCCCCTTTAAGAACAAGACTATTAACACTGCTCTCAACTATTGCTGGCCTCCTTGGATCTCAAGACACCTCAAGCCTGCAATTCAGACCCCAGTCAGAGCCAAGGGGGCTCTTCTCCCCATCCCCTCTACTGGCAGGATCCACACTCTCGTGCCAGGGCTCCCCACACACAGTCAGTGCCACCAGCACGGCAAAAGTGGACTGAACAAGCACAAATGTGCTCCTGTAGGATGTGCTGATTTTCCTGCCCTGCAGAGATTTATTGGCACTTCTGCTCTTAGTCACATCCCTGTTCCCCACAGGGAAGTGCTTGGCCTCTCTCTTACCCAGGTCCATGTCTCCAGCTTTGGGTCGCTGGGAATAGGGCACACCCTTGTAGACAGCATCCAGCAGCTTCTCCTTCACCTGCGTGATGGTGTCGCAGTTCAGCACCTTGACAGGGATCTCTGGGGCATTCTCATTCTCAGGATTCACACAGTTGAGGGTCTGCACAGGGTCAAAAAGGGTCAAGTGAGAGGCTGTGACACACTGGCTGCAAAGGCAGGTCCAAGGACACAAGGCTACAGCTGTCTACAGGCTGTGTCTTCTCACCTCCTGGGCTGCTGTGGAGTTGTAGCCACATGGCCCATTCCTGCTCCCCTTTCCCCTTTCCCCACCTCTCCCTGCCACTCTCAAACCTCCAATTCCCAGAAAGGGAGCACAGTGTCAATGAAGGAATCCTGGGCCAGCAAACCATGCCCAGTGCACCAAAGCCTGTTGAGTATGAGCAATGCCCAGGCACACTCCAGTCCCTTCCCAACCATCCTGGTGGAGACTGAGCTACAGGTGAAGAACCAGCTGCAGGCTTAGCCAGGGGAAGGGTCTGGCTTATCGTTTAGCTGGACAGAGGACAGGGCTCAGAAGGAAAAGGAGAAGTATCTCTCTATCTCTTGCAGTATCCTCAAAGCTCTAACTTCGATCTCCACCCAACATGAGCTATGGGCTGCTCCATATAGCCCAAACTCAACAGCATCTCTCACTCAAACCTGCCATTGCCAGGGGGTTTGCTTGGAGAGATACGGAGCAGGATTCAGTTCATGTTTGGCTTCCTTGGGCCCACGGCAGGAACAAACCTTGCCAAGGAAGGGCCCTGTTTCTGACCCTGTCTGAGATGGGCCCCACTCAGACAAGGCAAGAGGCACCCCAGGAATGCTGGAGAGAACAACGGTCAAAACTCTCTCTAAAAGTATTTTGTGTTTCTCCAAGATCTTGCTAAATAGCTGGACCTGACAGTCTTGGCAAGCACCAGTACCACTGAGGCTTCTGCTTGCACTAACCAGCATTTTGTAGTCAATCTGCTGTCGGATGAGCTTGTCCTCACTGAGGGAGTAGCGAGCCTCTCCTGTGATGGCATCAATGGGTCCCTTCTCCATCTGCTGCTTGATGGCACAGTAGAGCATGAAGAGTGGTTCCCCGGCACATTCCTGTGGGACAGGGGGATGGAGGAAAGGAGAGAGAGGAGTTAGAAGGTGCCAGGCACCAGCTTTGCCTTTCAAGAACCACCACCATGTCAGAAGTCTCCTGTGGCCCTGCAGCATCAATCCCCACACACAGCATTATAAAGAGTCTCCATCCCTTGCTCAAGACTGCAAGGAAGGGGGTCCATGGTAAAATTCATCCTGTGAAGGAACTCACTCTCTCCTTCCAAGCCCACTGAAAGTTGTTTGTCTATCAACCTGTAGGCTCAGATTCCAAGAGCTTCCAGACACTTCTGGGTGAATTCTGCTCATTCTGCAAGCCAAAGGTGAGCTAAAAAGGGTAAATTCAGGTATACTGAAGAGCAGATTGAATCTGAGGACCTTGGGTATGGGATACAGCCAGTCTTTTGAGCTGCTCCAGACAAGAGAAGCACCTGAGGACTGGAAAGGGCACACTGCAGTGGGACAGCCTGGGGGCTCTTGCCCAGATATCACAATGCAGTTCTGACATCTGCCAGGGGCCCAGTCTCACATGAGAGAAGGTCAAAGGAGGTTTCTCCAAATGACAGCTGGGCACAGCCAGCCAGACCCACTGGGAAGGAAAAGCAAGGGAGCAATCCACAGACAGCCCTACCTTGAGTCTCCAGGTGATGGAGGGGACCAGGCAATGAGGTTTTCTGCAGCTAAACCATTTGCCACTTACGCATCTCCACTGCCAAAGCCTAGTAGTCAGAACCAGCTTTAGCCACCAGACAGAGCCACATCAGCATCTATCTCATACATGCAAGGAAGGGAAAGGGAAACTGGACCAGACACTTCCCCCTGAAATATGCTGGATGCTGGATTTGGGAACGGTAAAGGACCTGCCAAGGTTGGAAGCACTAACCAGCCTGGAGCCAGGATTTGGCGTAGCGGGGCTGGGAGTGGACACTTGTTCATCACCCAGGGCCTAAACATCTCCCCTGAGCTGCATCCCAATGAGCCCTTCCAGATACAGGCATTAGCCCTAAGGGAGAAAAAAAGAGTACAACAGGAGCAGAGAGGATGGGAAGAAGTCCCAGCAGATTTTACCCCACTAGCCCTCATCCCTCCCTCCTGGCCGCCTCACAAATAAATTGTACTTTGGTGCAAAGTGCGGCTGCTCTCCCTGTCACCATATGCTGTTAGCATCTCGTTAGCATCTGCGGTAATTAAAGAGACAGCTGCTAACGAGGAGGAACAGGCATACATCATCCCCAGACCTTCCGACAACACGCCTGTCTTTGAAATTATGTTTCATTTGCAAACTTGGCTTCATTAAGTCAGCTTGGAAAAGTGAGAGACCCAAGTGGGTGCTAGGCTGTGCATCACCGGCTGCCCAGCAAGGCAAGGCTGGTGAGAGTGGTGAGAGCCCAGGGGTCCCAGGGCACCCCGAGCCTACCCCTCTGGTTGTGGTGGAAAGACTCAAGTTGCCTTATTTTGGTTGCTTGCAAAAACTCCTTGTGAAACTTCCAAGTCTATGGAAGTGGTATGGATGAAGGACAGCTTGGAGTGGGACTCTTGCTTCCATCTGCCATGGTTGCTGGAGTCTCAGCCCACAGCTTTTACCTCTCCAGTAAGGCATGGCTGCTGCCCCTGCATCTGCAGCTCTGCACCCACCTCTGAGGATCCACACCAAGAGAGGTGGGCTCAGTCTTTCCTACACTGGCTTCTCTGTCTGTTCCTAATGTGGATCCTACCCTTAAAATGCAACACCTCACTGCCAGCCTCACTGTCCCCACCAGCTCTTGAAGACCAGGGCCAAGATGCTGCTGTGGGTCACAGCTCACTGAGACACTGCAGATGAGGATGGTTTAGGGATCATCTTTGACAGAGACCAACAAAATAAACAGGGACCAAAGAAACCAGTGGTGGGCAGTTGACCTGAGATGAACTCCATCAGGTGAAATACAAGAAGAGACACTTGAGATGTGGCCCGGTGGACCCTCAGGTTTATGAAGGGCAGCCTGCCCCTCAAATGTGGCTGTGCCCCTTGATGAAGGGCAGCCTGCCCCCCAAAATGTGACTGTGCCCATGCTGTTTGCTCACTGCTGGGGACCTGACTGAGGGGAGCTCTGGGGGCTCTCCATGGGAGCTGAGCTGGAGGAGGGCAGCTGCACACACTGTGCATGCCCATGTTGATATGTTGGGAGCAGGCTGAGACAAGCCAGCTGATTCCCAAACTGTCTTACTGACTAGATCTAGCTCATCAGGCACCTAATATTGTGCATTTTTCAGCACTTGTCTCGATTTATCCATCTCCCTTTCCCTGAGGTGTCTCATTAAGAGTCTGATAAATGCTACTACAGGGTCCTCCTGAAAGCACCAGCCCTCACTGGCTCCCCACGCTGCTGGCCCTGGGCATGAGGGGCTGTCCTGTCCCTGTACCCATCCCTCACCCCAGTGTATCTTGCCCTGCTCGGGGCAGGTTTGCGGAGAGCCAATCTGTCAGCTGGGCACGTGGCTGTCTGCCTCATTTACATGCACAATTACCGTGGTTGGGAGCACTTTCCCTGCTGGCAAACTGTCTGCTGTGATACTCTCCATCTATTCCACGGCCTTTTCTTGCTTTTGCTGCCACCTGTGATCCTCACTGCCCAGAGACAGGCAAGAACAGCCTCGTGGGTATCCTCTGGTGGGAGTGACCCAGAAGAAGGCATGAGCACATCCTCAAGTCTCTTCCAGTTTAACTCAAGTGACTCAAGCAGTGGAGTTTCAAGCACTTCCCAAGGAGATGAATCCCAGCATAACAAATTCAAGCCAGCAAGTTCATCCAGGCCCTCTGTGTATGTTTCCCCTGTAATGGTGCACCTAGATCAGACCTTTCTTCTGCTGCTGGAGACTGGAGGTGTTTTCCTATGTCTAAGTCATGGTGTAGCCAAGGACTGTTTTATAAAGAGGCATTGCCCTGGTCCCAGCATCCCCCCATCTCTCACCTGCTACACATTATCCTCAGACCCTCTCCACAACTGGTAACATGCCCAGAAGCCTCTCTGAAGCAGGACAAGGACAGATGCAGGACAATGGTGGTGCATGGGCTGATCCAAAGTAGCTTCTGAACACAGCCCAGTCCAGCCAGGGACAGGTCAAGGATGTTAGGTCACACACACAAATACAATGTCCCCAAACACTGCTGTGGGTGTTTGTAGGCTGCACACTGCGCTTTGCTCGGCCAAAGCATAACCCTGTTCTCTTCAAGGAGCCTTGAAGGAGTTTATCCACAAGGAGAGCTACTCCTGCCTGTCCCACCAAGTTCACAGAGCCCAAAGAGCCATCTACCAGTGTTCTACCTGATCCCACTGGGCACTGCTGAGGCAAGGGCACTGCTGGACAAAGCCCTGGCACAAAGCGAGGGTGGGAGGTTTGACATCTCCCCATGACCAGCACAGCTCTTCTCCTCTCCCACCCCTGGCAAGCAATCTCCAGCATGCTAGATAGATTTTTATAGATACAGGTTATTCCTCGACAGAGGCAAAAAGCCAAGTGCATGTAAGTGATATTATAAATCACCTCTCGCTGACAATTACTTGAGTTCTGCTCAGACTCCTGCTCGCTCTCATCTCTTGGCTGGAAACAGTTCAAACCCTCTTTTTCTTAATGAGGGATGAAATCCCACAAAAACAGCTGTGTGCCACTCAGTCTCACTGCAGCGACACCAGGCAGGATCCCAAGCAACAGCCCTGCTGCCTGACAAACCAGTGGTATGATCACGAGCGCTGTTCACCTGTCAGAGTCATCCCAGAGTTGCAGCAGGACTGAGCCGGGGGTCCATGCGCTGGAGCTGCTGCTGTGTAATCTGCATGGAAACTGGTGCAGCTGTAGCAGGTGGAAGCACTGGTGTTGATGGAATAAATGTTCTCAATATGGGTAGATGCACCAGTGGTAAAAATAGAGCTTCCATTGTGGCATCCTCTTCTGCTACCCCGATGAAATTGGGAAACAGGTGAATTCAAGCTAACAGGCTCTGCAGCCTCCTGCAGGTGCAGTGGAGAGCTCTGTCCCTGGCTGTCAACAAGCCCCTCAAGACATCTATCCCCACGAGGGCACCTTTGGCAGGGGAAGCAGCAGCAGAAGTGGAGATGCCTGCAGGAAACAATTCCCCTGCCACAGAACCTCAGTGCTGGAGAGATGAAGGAAAAGCAGCGGCATTACATGAAGAGTGGAACTTGTCAAACTACAACTCAAAGAGGCAGAAACAGCCTCCAATCACAGCCATGCCTACAGAAGGATCAGCTCTCAGGGCTTTTTCCTCCTAAGTTACACAAGCAAAGGCAAGGAGAGAGGAATGGAGACCACTCCAAGACTCAGCTGAGTTGCTTCAGATTTATCTTTCCTCAGGACACCATTGTTAAAATCTCAAACCCACTATGCATTAAGCAGTCCCTATCAGGACTTCATTTCCCAATCTCAGCTATTTCCCAGAAAGGAGACCAGAATCGCATCTCAGAAAACCAGGATGGAAACGGGGATCTGGGAAGCAATCTCTGCTCTGGGAGGGAGCAGCAATGCTCAGGAGCATATCAGCCTGGGCTTTGGGTAGCATGCTGCCTGGCCGAGCAAGGCAGGAACCACCTCCCAGTCCACACAGGGTTGCCATCCCTTCCCAAACTCACCTTCAGAAACTTGTACAGCAGAAACGTGAACCAATTTGTCAGCATCTTCTCTGCCACTGACTCGGTTCTGTAGGGAAGGTAGAGAGCAAAGCCATCAGCAGAGAGTATTAAAGGTCTCTGATCTCACCCGTTGCCACCTCACCCTTAGACTGTAGCTAAATTATTTTTGGCTTTCAAAGGCTTCATCTGGAAAGGCAGGAGGCTCAAAGCAAGGGGCACAAGCGGACAGCACAAGCTCTAGTGGAAAGCTTGCCCATCAGCAGCCCCCAGGAGAGAAAAGCAAATTGGTCTCCAGCATATTTGGAGAACTGCAACAAGTCAAGCTCAACCTTGTCCCACTGGGAGTCTCATCCAGGTGATGAGCAGCTTTCTGCTTCTCCCTGGTACCTTCTACTTCAATGAAGTTTGTTTCTTCTGCGATGTCCCATCGGAACCAGGCAGCTCCCTTCATAGGAGGATTGTATGAGGCACCTAAGCCAGGTAAAATGTCCCCAAACCTACCTCAAGCTCCCCAGTTAAAGTACAACCTGAAGGAAGAGCTAAGGTTGCAAGGCAAAGACAGATCTAGCTGGAAGCCCCTTTCCCCACCTGGGAGCTGCTGTTGCCTTCTGGTCCTGCAGTGAACTCAGTACTGCCATTGCCCCGATGCAGGCCACCACTACTGGTGACATGGCACTTCTCTGCAACCCCTGAAGCAGCCCTTGATCTCTAAAGCATCAAAGCCCAGGGCTCATAGTAGAGCAAGAAGGCACTGACCACCACCAGTCCACTTGTACATGGCCTTGGTTAAAGCCACAACCAGATTTAGGTCTGGAAACTTTGACCCAAATATGTTTTTGATCAAACTTATCCCCACTACTAATTCATCTGAAAACAAGGGGATTAAAGAAGGAGGGAGTAAGAGCAGTGATTGGAAGCTTAACCTGTTTTCCATGTACTTTTGGAACACAGACACTGTGCCAAGGCTTGGAATTTAACCCTTCCATGCCTGCATGGTGGAAGTTTAGGGTTTCTGTGTCTCTCCTAGGAGTGGGGTGGTGATGTAGGAGTTTGCAAGTGTACAATGCTGCACCCACTTTTTCCAAAAGGAATCTAAAAATGGAGCCGTGCCTCTCAGCTTTTGGATATGCAGTTGAAGGAAGCAGTCAAAGCTGCCTTGAGAAAACCTATATATTGCCCCTAGTTTCCTAAAGCTCAGTTCAAATCCAAATGCCATTGTGCTCCAAAGCAGCATAACAGGGAAGGTCCAGAGGAGTTGCCTGTGTCTGCTAGGGACAATGCACAAGAGGGAGAGCAGGATCCCTCAGGATGGGTGTGAAATGTGGTGGGTCTGAATAGAATGAGAGGACTGGTACTGCAGCCAGGATGTGCCACACCAGCGGAGAGAGGGACATGGAGGCATGGAGGGAGCTGAGGGTGACACCAGACCCTGGTGAACCCTGCAGCTCTACAGGTGCATTTTAACATGCCTGTCTCTGCACCACACCTTATCTCTCTGCCACAAGATTAAAACTCCCCTTAACATGTCTATTATTTTTAACATGGTCTTCACTCCTTCTAAAGTAAAAATGCCAGCCAGTCCGTTGACCCTCTCCAGTGACGCTTCTTCAGCTTATCCACCCATTAATTATCAGATCAGCCACTTGCAAATGCAGACGGTCTGAAAGCACAGGCAATACTAATAACCTCAGGGACGTGGCTGCATTCCTCTTGCACCAGGGAAACAAATACAAACAGTTGACTCAAAATACAAAATCCAGAAGGACCCAAAATGTTAGAGCCACCAGAAGGAGTCCCACTGTCCAATTCCATGCACTAACCAACGGCAGTGACATGCCCAGCAGATGGGCCAAGAGCAGTTCCCAAAGACCAGATGGCTGGGGCAGGAAATCCACTTTCCCAGAGTTTATTCAAGCTGACTCAGTGTCATATGGTCCCTTCCAAGGTTTTCTCTTGTGCTAATGGGGCTTAGCCCTTTTTCCCCTTCCTGGAATAGCACAGGCCTCCTTAAACCATTTGAGGACAGCATTACCTGAGCCTTCAGGGAAGGGAAGGCTTCATGCCCCCACCAGAAAAGAATAATCCACCACAGGGAACAAAAAAAGGGAGAAGGAAAGGGATGTGGAGAGAAAGCCAAGGGAGGAGTGGACTGCAGCTATTCATCAGGCATCCTCCCTGGCCCTAGAAAGGACCTGACAAGCCCATAATGCTTATCTGAAGTGCCACCACTCAGGCTCTGGCAGATGTTTGTCTTTATCCATGATAGAGCTAGATGCCACAGCAATGGGGGGATTATCCAACAACCAAATAAATAAGTAATAGCTCTCCCCAGTTAGATCAATGCTAATCCAGTTGCCCTGGGCGGTAAGCACACTCTCACGCCCAACTGCAGGGCTAATCAAACAGATAGAGAAGCACAGCCCTCAGTACCACTCGTGGTGTCAAGAACAGTGTCTCTTTGCTAAATATCACTCAGGGAGGCACAAGCAAGGTGCTGGCCAGGGGACCTTATCCCTGTCCTAACTGCAATGGTCCTCAAGCACTGTGGCTGGGGACTGACAGTCTTTAGGCACTGGTGCAGGCTGGGCTCTGCCCCTGTGCTGCTGCCACAGCTCAGTCACTGCTGCTGCTGGCCTCCTCATGATGCCTTTTATTTATATTTTATTGATTTACTTCAGGAGCTGGAAATGCATTCTAAATATTTCAGTGAAACCTGGTGTTATGGAGGGACGATCGGAAGGGAAGAGCCAAAGAATGTACTCAGGAAAGAGAGATGGGGAACAGCGGTTGACACCTCCAAGACCCACCCCACTCCCCGGACATGCTGCTAATGAGATGCTTTGAGACATTAAGGGCACCCTTGTAATGTGATAAATGAAGCAGAGAGAGTAAGAAAGCAATGTGCCTAACGAGATGGGCAACACGGATGTAACTGGGACCAGCTCACATCTGGGTCTTCTCCAGGTGTTTCCCCAGGGCCAAGCACAAAAAACCTGATAGGCTTTGTCCAGTCTGGCCATGCCATGAACATCAGTTGATCTTTGAAAGATGCTCTGGGTTTCTTGAGCCTCTCTGGTGACATGTCAGCCCTGTGCCTCTCAGCCATCCCTGCATCTCTGCCAAAGGCTGGTGGCACCAGGCTGCTGGAGGTGGAGATGGGGAGGCACCACATGGCATGCAAAGGGAGAAGATGGCACGGAGGGCCTCGAGCTGAACCAGTGGAGCTTATTAATAGTTTTTGTTCAGGACTTGGTGTATCTTCCAATATTCATCAGCCCATGATGAAGGAGAGCTCAGAGCTATCGTTAAATATTGATGGGGCAGGCAGACTCACGGCAGGGCTTGGCAGGCTGCCTCCTGCTTGCACTTCCCCCGGTCCTGGCGAGACTCCCAGCTTACAGAGATCTGAGTGACTTTCCCAGGAAAACCCCCATGTGCCTGACAAGGCGGGTAAGCCCTGAGGAGACAGCAGGGAAAGGAGGACTCCTGCCTGCTGCCAGCCCACGGAGGCACCCATGCAGCCACCAGGCAAGGCAAGAGCTGCCCCACATGCCGAGAGATGTGGGGGACCACATGGTCACCTTCCCATCTCCAGGTGACCTACAGCAACACACCACAGTGCCTGACACCAGCATGTACCCTCCCTGCACCAGCCTGCACAGCTGGCAAGCACATTGTTCTCTCCTTCCCAGGCAACACGAGCCCACACAGGCCAAACTGGAGCAAGAACATCCCACAAGTGCCTCCTGAGTTGGCTGGGGCCAGGTAGTCCCAAATCCCTCTCATACTTGCACACAGACAAGCAAGGAAATGCTTGACCACAGACTCAGTGCTCTCACTGCCACAGCCAACACCAAAGCCATCACTGATGGCATCCCCAAAGGACACCAGCTCATGTCACTGCGCTCAGAAGTGCCTGGGCACTGTCCGACAGCTCCAGCCTCTCAGGGGGACACTCACCTCCGCAAAAGCAGCTTGGGGTGGTTCTTGCTCTCCAAGTTCTTCTCAATAAGGTCAGAGAGGAGCTGTTTCAGCACCCCTGTGGCATACTCCATCTCGCCCTGCAGCGCCGTCATGATGAGCGAGGCCACATTGCCGCGGTCCCGCATGGAGAAGCTCCGCTGGGCCTCCAGAGTGCGGATGAAAGTCAGCAAGAAGTGCTTCTTGTTCAGGAGCTGACCAAAGAGGGTCAAGGACTTCTCCACATTGGCCTGGACCTGCAAGGATAGAGCAAAGCTGAGAGACAGGCATGATAGGGTGACAAGAAGGTGGCTGGACTGAACCACACCCTGAATTCACCGTCAATCCCACAAGAGGAAATGATGAAAAAGGGTCAAAAAGCAGCTGGACTAGGTCTCTCCCTACTACCAAGCTTCCCCTTTGGTGGTCAGTCTCAGTTCCCCCAGAAGTGTTATCTAGTTTGTTAAATCCCAGCACCAGGTTAACAGAGTCTCAGGGCATCAACGTATATATATGCCTATATAGACACACCATTCTGTACAAAGACTCTCCTACTTTCATGCAAACACATAAACATACTTCCCTCCCATAAACAAACACTCCTTCTCTCCCAAGCATACACACAAATTATAATTTTCAATTTCAGCTAACAAGCAGCTCAATTCCCACCCAAGTCACTACAACATGCACTTTGGGTATTACACAGAAAGCAAATAAAGCCACAACCCTGAGCTCTACCAGCAGCAAACCTGCCTGGTTTGGTGGGGATGGATTTCAGATAGGGAAATACTAGCAAAAATCTGGGTCTGTCCCACTGCAGACACACCCTGAAAAGTCCCTTTACTCGTAAGATGTTTGAAGGTGTATTTCTGGCCATACTTGGCCACACAGGACCCAGCAGGGGTTGGGCGGGGATGCTTTCACACCTGCATTGCCATCAGCAGCCCAGCTCTGGCCAGCAACAACCACATTCATTACCAGAAATGAAAATTTTTACAATACTCCATTTTCCCATTAGATAAGATGGTTTCCTCTGAATAAAAGCCTTCCTGTGGTAAAACATCAATTTTTTTTTTAATTCCGCCCCTGGTCTTCCTGACTGGGAGAATGAGCATAAAATTTCACTTCATGTCAGTATTTGGAGACAAAACAACACTTTTCATTTCAAAACACCAACTCAAAATGAAGAACAGAGTTTTGACACATCAAATGATTTCACTTCAATCAAAACTTCGGATTGGTGCTCTTGAGTTCAGTGAAAGTCCTCACAGTTGTAACTTCCCTTTCCAAAATACTTTTTCCCACAGGACAAAAATCCTGTTTCCCACCAAGTCCTTGTCAATTCCAAGCCCCCATGTTCAACTTGCTGATCATTAGTAGAAATAAATGAACAATACTGCATTAAATATTTAATCAGGATTAAATTCTCACAAAGCAACCAGCCTTCCCCTAAACCCTGCAGAGGAAGGGAGCTGGTACCGGTGCTCACTGTGGATTAGCATGTGCGTGAGCAAGCACCACTTCTTTCTGTCACTTGCAATAGCTAATGTTACACTCTGAGTAAAGAGACAAATAAAAGCAAACCTGATTAAATTATATGAAGCTTATACAACTGTAGTTGCTTTATTTAATCTCTTTTGGTGATTTTTTTCCCCCTTCACAAATTTAACCCCTTGCTTCCCAGGCCAGGCTGAGCTGGTGTGCTCTCTAAAGCAGGATGTTTTAAGTTAGAAGCTGGAAGTGGACAAAGTCCACCCAGCCTGCCACAGCAAATGCAAAATTCCTCCTCTGATACCCTTTTTGATACCCTTTCCACTTTCCCTCTTTAGAGAAAATCTTTAAGAGCAAGAGCAAGAGCAGAGGTGAGAGGAGAGCCAGGCATTTGCACAGACAGGAAGGGCTGTGCCCCAGGGAGACCTACACGCCTGCTTTGGCTCTGAGCATCTGGAAATCAGAGCTGCAAGGGGAAATCCATGGAAACAGGGTCCCCATCACCTCCAGAGCTGGGATTAGGGGTTGGGGAAACAGAGCAGGCAGAACGCCAGGGCCCACGCCATAGCCATGCTGGTGTACAACACCAGCACGTGCACTTGCAGTTGGTAAGAGTTTGTTGTGTTGTAATTAGTGACCGTGCATCTTGCACCAGGGCCAATTACTTCTCCTAAATACATTGTGAAGCCCACGTCGACATTAATTACTGTGCTGGGTCAGCAGTGAGGGGAAATGAAGGTCACCCCCCTCCTTCCTCTAATCAAGAGCGGCCTCAGCAGCCCAGCACACGAGAAGCAATTGCTGTGCAATTGCATGCACTACATTATACAGAGGTGGGGGCGCCGGGAGAGGAGAAGGAGCTGGTTTGGGGAGTACAGGAAGGATGCCAAGGATGGGTTCTGCATGGGGAAATGGAGCCAAGCAAGCAAGTCAGACAACCCTGCTAAAAACAAGCGACCGGTCAGGCATCAAACAAACCCAACTGAATAAAGCAAGTGCTGTAGAAAATGACAGCAGCAATGATATTAATATAAATATTGATATTAATGTCAGAGAGTGCAGTAACCATTTGGCAGCCAGTCCACATCCGCGCCAGCTGCCACGTGGAGAGATGCACCATGCCGGGCCAGCACCCAACCAAAGCATCTCTCCAGCCCTGGGGCACAGGGACTTGTGCAGGGGACTGTGCAGGGGCACATCCCCAGTGTGAAACACTACAGAGACAGACAGACAGACCCACACCTCCATCTCCTTCAGCACAGGGTGGTCTTCTATCCCCGGGAAGAGAACCCGCATGGCATAGGTGCGGTAATCCAGAAAGGGGATGCCAGCCCCATCCAGGTCGTTGGTCAGCTCGTTGATGTCTGTCTGCAGCTCAGCAAAGGCTAGGGTGGGAAATGCAGAATTAAACAACACATTCGGGAGTCTCAGCACACAGCATTGGCACTCCACCCCTCACCACACTCCCAGCACCCCACGGGTGGACCTCCCCCAAGGCATGAATATTCTCAGCATTCCTCTTCCTGGCAGGCTGTGATTGCTGTCCCCATCTCACAGATGGAGAAATTGAGCTGCAGAATGTGGGGATGACATCCCCAGAATAAATCAAGTGGCAGATTTGGGAACAGAACTGCCAGGTCCCAGGGGGCTCAAATCCCCCCTGCCCAGCACTTGCAGCCTCCCAGGGATGCTGGGGGCAGGGGGGAACAGCAAGGCTTGAAGAAAAACAGAGCTTCTTGGGGAAAACGTTAGCCTAAACCACAAGATTGCCCTCATTTCTTTTTGACCTAAATACTACTTGAGAGAAGAGCTTGAACACACCCACCCTGGAACCTCCCGATGCCAGCAGAGGCAGCTGTGATTTGAGAGGGAACACGATCCAGGGGGTCTTGAACCTTTAATTGCACCTACAGCGAAAAGCTGATGGGAGAAGAGTCCTGGAGATGCACCAGGGAAGGGGGTTGGGGTGGGGGGATAAAACCCTCAGAAAAATCAAATTAACAGCACTTTAAAGGGAGCTGAAAGCCAGGCAGAGGACTGCAGGCTCGTCAGCCTGATGAGAAAAAACAAACCATCAGCTTGAAAGGCATGCTATCTTATCTGTAACTAGCGGGACTAGAAAAGAGAAAAGGCAGGGAAGAGATTGTGCCTTTTAATTAAAAGCAGATCCTTTTATCTGCCAGCTATGGAAGACAAGACACCATCCCCTCCACCAGCTCCCTCCCCTCTCCCTGTCACCAGTGCCATCCGCAGGCATGTGGAGGGATGGGGACTTGGGGGAGCAAAGGGTTTGTCTTTCTTTCCCCTTTTTATTATCTTGTTTTCGGTGCCTGTTTCATTCGCAGCGTCCAGGCTGGTTGTGGCTGTGGCTGGCAGGGTCAGGGCCTCTGGAGCCAGCTCAAGGGGATAATGGGCAATTAGGTTTTATCAGCAGTATCATACAAGGAATTCTGTCCAATTTCACAGCATCTGTCTGTCACATAATGAGAGATCCACTGCCCACTCACAGGAAGCCTTCACTACCCTGCTTACTCTCTTTTCTCCCACTGGGAGAAATGGAGAAGAACTTCTTAACTGGAAAAGTCCCCAGATCCCATCTAAAATGAGTTCACTTCCACTGACAAAGCAGCTTTGCCCATTCCCATTCCCTCTCTGAAAGGCAGTAAGGAAAGGGTAGAAGCACACTGAGCCTTGGAGCAGTAAGAAACACCCCAAGACCCCCATGCTGATGGCAAAGGGATCCCTCACCCTCTTTGCACTCCAGGGCCACCCGGGACTCCAAGTTGTCCATCTGCAGCTGGAGGCGTTTCAGGGTCCGGTCAGCATCCCGGGACTTGCGCTTGTAGGCGATGAGGACAATGATGATGATGAGGAGGAGCAGGCCGCCACCGCCACCGATCCCGATGATGGCGGGCAGGGTGAGCAGGCTGTCTGAGTAGATCTGCAGCGTCCCCGGGGAGAACTCAAACCCTCCAGCCTTGATCTGCACCACGGCAGGGGAAAAAATGGACCTGCTGTCAGGGAATAGGTGCCACAGGTAGCCCTCCCTGCTGTGCCCACCATGCTGGGAACTGGGGCATGACTCCCAGCCCATGGCACAAAGGATGTGGAAAAATGCAGGTATGGCAGGGGCTGGTCCAGAGCAGCACAAGGCGCTTTAATGGCATGCAGCACACATGCTGCCAGTGCACGTGGAGCAGGCAGAGAGTTTGAAGTCTCATTCAGAAAACATTACAGTAACAGATGGGATGTAAAGCGAGTTCCCCCATGGATGGGGAGCCTGGGGAGGACTGTGCTGAGACCCTTTTAACATGGCAGAGTCCTGGAGCGTGAACGCTGCTGCGCTACAACCCCACAAAGGAGCCTGCATTACAGTATGTGCCAGCACTGGGGGGGAGAGGTGGGAATCCCACCTGCCTTGCACCCAGTGCCAGCCAGGGCACAGGAACACCTAGCTGAGTGTGCGGGGGGGTGACAAGTATCTAGTCCTACCAAACATGTAATTAGGAAGAGGGACGCCTAGGGAGCAGAAAGATGACTCCTGAGGACGCTCCTGCACATACACCTACTATCTGGTCCTCATTCAAGGACAAGTACAGAGCAGGGCCAGTACTGGGACAAAGACTGAAATTCTGAGACACATGAAACACAAGGAGTAAAGGCACCAGTGTCAGCACTTACTGTGACTTTGTGTTGGCCAGTGAGGTTGGGGGACTCGCAGAGGAGCTGTGTCTCAGAGACCGTGAGGGTGCAGGGAGTGTCTCCAATCAGCACCGTGTAGTTGAGGCGGGAGTTACCAGCAGCCGGCGGGAGCAGGTTCCTGCCCTTTGAGGGAACAAGGAATGAGACTGTCAGTTCTCATGCAATGGGGAATGTTTCAAAAAACCCAACACATGGCAAAATCTTTGCTCCAGGAGAGGCAAAATGCCACCTTCACAGAGAGAAATGTCCCTACCTCTGCCCCCAGGCACAGACTCTTTACCTTGAGGATGAGGGGAGAGCTGGGCTTCAGCTCCAGCATCCCTGTGGGGCTGAGCGGCTCGAAGACAGGGTCTGGGTAGTAGACAAAATTGGTGGTGTTGATGATCAGCAGGGCCTGGACATTATCCATGACAAAGCCAATCTCATCCGGGCGGTCACCAAGCTCTGGAGGGCTCCGCACGGGGTTGTCAATGGAGGGAGCGTAGCACACCATGGTCGTGTCATTGTAGACGGTGCAGTTCTGCAGGAGGCACGGAACGAGGTCAGACCCACTCCCAACAAGGTGGTCAGGATCAGACCCCACAAGGATCTCCTGCAAGCAGTGGCTCTGCACACAGGGTTTAGATTTGGAATCTCCTGTTCTGCTCTATCAACAGGCATCCCATCCCACCCCAGGGCAGAGACAGACTCCTGTGTGCAATGGCTGTGCAGGGAGTGGCAGGCGAGATGTCACTGGAGATGGGCTCTTTCTGTCAATATCCTGTAGATGTCCCACAAACCTCCCACCACTTTTGAATGCTGAGATCTCAACCCTCTCCTGACAGGACCTGGCTAGAGGCTCTGCAGAGAGGTCAGTGCCTCTCTTTGGGGCAGCAGTCCCTGGACCTCAGTGTCTCCAGACCATCACACCTGAAGGGCAAGAGGTTCACTTTCCGCCCTGTGTTGCACACGAACAGCATCCCTCCTCCTTGTGCTCCGCCCCCTGCCCCACCCAGCATCACTTACGTTCTCCCTTTCAGAGCTGCAGTATTTGGCCCGGATCTTGGGCTCTTTGATGGTGGCCAGGTTGGTGCCAGTCACAGTCAGCAATGTCCCACCACTAAAGACATGGAGACAATGGGTTAGGAAAAGCATCTTGGCACTGGATCCCCAGTTCTAGGAAGGAAGCAGCCATCATCTCCAGCCAGATGCCCATCTGCCCCAGCCTGGGTGAGCCACCATGCCCCAGGGATCTCTCATCCCACCCATATGTTGCATGGCTGGCAGGACCTGGCAGCCAATGTCAAATCATTTCAGCTGACCCAAGGGCCAACTAGAGATCTAAAACCTGGTAATTAACACTGACATCCCACCCTCTGTGCAGGTTTAGGGTCTGAAGATGTCTCCCAAGCTAAAGATAACTAAGTATTCACAACAGGAAAGCATCCCAAGAAGTATAAGCTCCTCTCTGCCACCCTTTCTCCACCACAGAGGCAGCGGGTGACAGGACAGGCTGAACTCTGCCAGGTTTTCTCCATGGCTTGATGTTAAAAGCCCCGTGGTCCCAGAGACCTCAGCCATGCCTCTGGGGAGCTCACTCCTCATCAACAGCCTGGGGAAGGTTTCCCTTGGCACTAGCTCTTAATGGATTCCTTCGCCTCCTCTCCAGCCAATTCAAACCTTTTAGAAAAATATGTAAACATTTCAAAAAATCCCCTGATGGGAAATATTTTAATTTTATTTTCTGCCGCCAAATGTCAAGCTGAAATTGAGCAGATCCAAAGCACTCTCTGCTCTTGCCCCCTGCCAGGCTGAGCACTGTAGGCCAGGAGTTAGCAGGGCCCTGGTGCCAAGCCATTGCTCGCATTCCTCTTGCCACAGCTCTGGAGTACAGCCTGGCAGTTATCACAGCACTGAGATGTACCCATCAAGAGTGGGAAATCCACATGGGAACCAGTCCCCCATGCATCCCACTAGCTCCTTGCAATTCACCTGTTGATGCTCCATTCAGGATCAATCTTCTGGATGGTGGGGTCCTCTGTGTAGTTGTACTTCACCTCTGAGTTGCTCAGCTCTGCCCGGTTGATGTTGATGAGGATGGGGGAGCTGCCAGGGGTGTGCCCTGGGGGGGTCCTGCACCGGATCTCGCGGGCACTTCTCCTGGGGCAGAAATGCACAACTTGTCAGTGCCTGGGCAGGAGGGAGGCCAGGGCAGCCAGGGAGGCCCCTGCCCCAGCCCCTCTCCCGTTCTGAAACTGCTGGGGGGTGAAAAGACAAAGGAGGAAAAAAAGAAAAAACAAAAATCCAAGAAATGAAACAAAAGGCAGCCAGGAAAGACCGAGCAGCTCCTGAGCATTCCCATCGTGCGGCGGCTGCAAACAGCAGCGATTAGGGCTGATAACCAGTAATTACTGCAGGAAAATATTTAAAGAGCCGCTCCATTATCATCCCTAATCTAAAAATTATCCACTTCATGCCTCAGGGCTTTGTGCTTTTAGAGAAAAATCTCTGTTCTTAGGGCTCTTCCTGCAGCCTCTGACACACGGAGGTTTCAAGAGGAGACACCTTTGGCTGCCCAGGGGGTTTGGCTCCCATGGTCCCTCCTGGCTTCCTAGCCCAGGCTTCTGGCTGCTGCTTTGTCTGGAGGTCCCACTGCCTTCGAAGGTGCCTGTTTGCCCATCCTCCACCACCCGCTGTGCCCCTCACCATGAAAAAGCACAGGGCCGTCCCCCAATGGTCACGGAGACGTTGCTGCCGGCATTGAGGTGGGTGCCTTCGATGGCGATCCAGGTGCCACCAGAGAGAGGACCCCGGGCTGGGACAACACGGGAGAAAGTGGGCGTCTGTCAAAGGAAAAGAGCATCCCTGGAGTCAGACAGGCTGAGAGCTGAAACTCATATCCCCAAGTAGCTTCAACCAGGTGACAGGGCCACAGAGGAGAGAGACCTGTGGGACAGCAGCCGGGCATAGTACTAAGGCCTGGCAGTGCCGGCAGGATGGTGGGGAGGCAGAGCAGTGGCAGCCTTGGAGAAATTCAGTCATCATGACTCAATGCCTGACCAGAGAATCCCTGCCTGCTCCTCAGGTAAATGATGACAAATTTTCCAACTCATCCAGAAAACCACCCAAAACCACCCAGCATCACCTCTCTCTCAAGGTGACAGAGCTGTCCCCGGCATGGGGCTTACCACGAAGGTGAAGGTCTTGGAGGATATGGCCCGGTAGCTGGGCGTGCAGTCGCGGATGCACACTTCTACCCGTGCCTCATGCGCCTTGCTCAGGCTGGCATCTCCGATTTCACACACAATCCTAAGAGATGAGAGTAAGAAACTATCAGTGTCCTGGCACCAAGACACTTCCTGTGCCAAGCAAAGGTCTCAGGTGCCAGCAGATCCACGAGAAACCAAGGTGGTGGCAGTTGACACTGCCAGCCCTTGGAGAAGCTTCCCCAAAGCCTTTGGGCTCCTCCCAGAACAACCATAAGCAGCAGGTACTTCCCTCCCAGTTCAGCCCAGTCAGCTCTATGTCTTTTGCAGGCACAGGCAGCATTTCAGCACAATCACTGCTGTCCCTAACCCTGCTGAGGTGATTTGGAGCACACCAACCCCTTGCCAGGCACTTACTGCTCGGCACTGATGTACTCGCTCTCGATGGGGATGCACACCACTTTGCCCACTCGGACACCCCAGCGAATGTCTTCGAACTTCAGGCCCAGGTTCTCACCAGTGATGGTCAGACGGGTCCCTCCTTGTCTAGGGCCGGTCTCAGGGAACAACTAGGAGAGAGCATGGTCTATCACAAGGATGCAGAGCCACAGGGAGACCTCACTTGGGCAGGCTGCAGCCCAGGCAGCTGCAGGATGTGTGTTACAAGCAGCAAGGAGCAAACAGGTGATGAGAAATGCCAGCACATTTGTGAGTGTTTCCCACAGAGTGGGAAAGACCTCCCCAGTGACAGCTGTATCCACAAATCCTCCCAGGAACAAGCCAGGAGATATGAGATGTGTCCAAGCAGAAGGCTGGGATATGGACACCCTGCCACAGACACAGCCATCTCCTAGGTGACAAGGACACAGAGTTGAAGGAGACAGGGCAGCATCAGCCATGGCTCCAGCTGAAACGGCAAGGAAGCTCCTGAATGTGCCTGGCTTTTGGCCAGGTCCCAGGTGCCCAGAGATGAAATTCTCATGTTCAAGATTTCCTTAAAGGAGAAAGCATCTCCAACAGGTCCCTGCAGAGGGGAAATGGCAGGCAGGGGGGAAATGCGTTTCTCTTCACTGGCAAACCCTGTGCTGAGGCCGGCTGGGAAGGGAGGGGACCTCACCACAGCACCACGCCTCATTTACCAGGATGACGGCTAATAAAGCAGACAGGTGTGGCCTGACAGACAGTCGCAGGATGAGGGATGAACAGAAGTATGGGCCCTGTTCCAAGGTATGTGGGGACGCTGCCTCCAACCAGGCAATTACAGGTTTCACATCAGTGATTGCTGGCCCCGAGGTCAAGCACCCCCCTGCAGCACTAAATGGGATGAATGGCAGAGTTGCATGCTCCGAGTGGGCCCGGGGACACAGCTGTGTCCCCAGTGACACGAGCACACAGCAGGGGAGAAGGCAGCTGCAGGCAGCAGGAGAGGGAGAGGGGAATGCGGGCTGGGTCAGTCCAGGAAAAAATGACATCCTGACCCAGGGGAAGGGATGGTTCTGTTGCAGGTGATGGCCTCCTCTGTTGTCCTGGCTGAGATCCCCTCTAGCACTGGCAGGCACCTCTGCAAGCACTAAGCCCAGCTCTGGACAGGCTCAAGCCACAACCAAGCACGTATAAGCTCTTTGCATTCTTGGCAAATCTGGGCAGCTGCAACCCTGGAGCCTGAGCCAGATGGATCCTCCTCCTCCTCCTCCTCCTTGTGAAGGGCTCACTCCTGAACATCATCTCCACACCAAGAAAAAGCAGATGAGCTGAGGGTGGGAAACATACAGCAGTGGACAATGTCCACATCCCCAACTCTGATGGGCTGCATGGAGCCAGGGGCTGTTTCTGCACAGTCCCACTACAGCCATCGCCTCTGGGATTAACTTCTGCCCACTGGGCTGATGACCTTCAGCACACACAAATTCAGACAGAAGCACCCAGTTCCCTTGCACACAAGCATCCTGCAGGACATGTCCCAGGCCAGCATCAGAGCTAGGACTGGTGCCTGAGCCCTGGGTCATGCCGAGGCAGTCACAGCTCACTATTTACACAGCAACAAAACCCTCCGGGGCTGTGGGGAACCACTGTTTCCCTAAACCTTGTTCAGCCTCTGCGCAAGTCTGGGATTGGAGCTTGTTCTAGAAGCTGCAGCCAGCATCAGGTTGGGTCTTTCCCTTAAATAAAGTTCTGGCAGGGCGGCTGGCAAGAAGCGGCTGTTTGTTTGGTGTTTCTAAATGAGTGTTAAAAGCTGCTCTGGCATGTTCGATTCCTCCTCCTCTGCAGCGAAGCTGACAAGGGCCACGCGTTCAGGGACGAAGGAGCCCGGGAATGAAATGACATCGTTGGCCGCCCAGCACAGGGAGGTCACAGCTAAACAAGGTGTGTGGGAGGGGGGAGCTACCCAGGAGAGCAGAAGCTGCTCAACCCCCCACATTCCCCCCTCCACCTCCAGACCCCTGGCCCCAACAAACAATGCTGCTTTTCTCCTAATTAGTTTCATAGGGTCCTTTTACATCAACAAGCAAACAGCTCCAGCAGGTACAAGCAGTTGGCTTGTTCCCAGCTCTGGTGGCCACAGCACGACCAGGAGGTGCTGAGGCCAAGGGGTACCTCCTTCCCAAGGTAAAGGATGTCACTCTGAGGGTCACAGTGAGCACTAGGCAAGATACAACAGAGGTTTGGAAGGGGCTTGTCCCCACCACTGAACAATGGGTAAGTGATTCTTCACTCCAAGAGTGAAGAATCATGGTCATCTCCCAGCCCAGCCCCACCACCCATGAAGACAACTCCACTCCATTTGGTTGGGCAGGCAGGAGGCTTCAGCTCCTAATGAAACCACTGTAGGAGGCTCTTCCCCCCCATCGGCCCATGCTGCCCTCTCTGCACTAGACTTTTCTCTGGACCATTTGCAAGCATGTCCACAGCCTAGATGTGGGACTGGGGCAGTGGGAGGCAGCAGGCAACAGGCAGGCTACAGGAGGAGCATCACACCAATACCTACTGCACATCCACACCAACTGCCACATCCCAGGGCACTAACACAGAGCAGTGCCAAGGTCAAGCCCTCCTGCTACCAGATCTGTTCGTGCTGCACCTGCAGTTACTGTAAAATTTCATAATGGTTCAGGGCGGGAGAGCTGTTACCATCAGCTCTGGACCAACTGCTGTTACCAATGCTGGGTACCATCAGCTGCTAGGAACCTGCTGTAAGTAGAGTGTGTGTAAATGCCTGCAGCCCTGGTCACCTGAACACAAGAGGACAAGGGCACAGGCTACAGCAAGGCCACCCTGGCCATGACCTACCCACGGCATTCTCCACTTCCATCATCCCTAGGGGTCCAGATTTGGGAAGTTCAGCCTGAGCATGGTGGGAAGCTGACAGAGAGCCCTGCAGCTCTGCACACAACAGCAGACCTCCATGCAGGGATGCAAGCTCTGAGGCTCGATCCCACTTCTCCAGGAATGGATCCCTTCTCCTGCCAGCACTCCACCAGCCCCAGGCAACTCTGCAGGCAGTATTTCTTGCAGGCAGGACTCTTTGCAGGCAGGACTCTTTGCAGGCAGGGACATGCCCAGAAGGGCTGTTCCCCCCTCTCTCCACATGGCTGCCACCCAGCACACTGCAGGGCCCATCCATGTGAGAGGCAGGCAGCACGCACTGGGAAAAGCCAAGACTCTCATTTCCAGCCTTCATCAGGTAAGGCACTGAAACTCAAACAGATCAGATCCTGTGCTAAGACTCCAGTAATTAACACCATCGAGGCCTGGTCAGCCATGGGTAAGAAGAAGGTATCCAGCTGACATACCCACTAGTCCATCCTTGTGAACCTGGATCCCAGCCCAACAGGCATGTGAATATTAATATACACAATTTTATAAGCAAAGGTCATAAAAGCTGTCAGGGAAATGGAATGGTGATGATGAACTACTGGCCCCAGTGCACATGGCAACACAAGGAGAAGCAACCTAGAGCTTTCCTGGATCCCTCAGTCATGTGCAGGAAGGGTTGGAATTTTGGAAATGAGCCAGAAAGCCCAGTGCATGGGGGCGGTGGAGAGAGGATTTTAGCCTTGGAAATGAAAGTGGTGACAAAAAACACTCAGCTACTAAACACGGAGTAGATCTGGCTGCTGTGAGCTGCCACTGGAGAGCCCCATCCACATCCCCATCTCCATCCCCCATCGCAGTCCCTCGGCACAGGGCATCACCACCTGCCCGTCCCCACATACCTTGGTGATCTTGGGGTCGGTGCAGCGGCTGTTGCCGCTGCTGGCATGCATCCAGCTGGTTTCGTAGGCCAGACAGTGCTGGCGCAGGGAGCAGCGCCGCTCTGACACGCACCAGCCGCACTCAAAGCGCGGGTCAGCCTTGAGGCACAGACCGCAGCTCTCCCGCAGTGCCGAGCACTTGTACAGGTGGGCTGCAATAGTAGGAGGAGGGCAGGGTCAGCACGGGCCCCTCAACCCATGGGCAAAGGTTTTGGGAGAAAAAAGGCACCTGCTCTTGCCCCCTCCCACCAACTCCCAGTGGGACAAACCCCCACAGGCAGGAGGCACCGGCACCGTGGACTCAACGCCAAAGCAGAGTGCCTCCCAAAGCTTCTTGGAAAAAGCCTCTTGTTTAGAAACCCATCAAAGCACTGGTGCAAAGTATGGTCAGAGCCAGGGTGGGCTGGAGGCTGAGGAGGCACTGGGCCAGGTCCCGTCCCATCCCTCACTCACCCTGGATGTTCTGGGGGTTGTCAATGACAAAGTTCCCATTCCAGACCACAGACAAGTTGACGGGCAGGTCACTGATGTCATTCCCTTCATAGAAATACTGCAGGAGGAAACAGAAGGAGGCGGAGCCTGTTAGTTATTGAGGCAAAATGTCCTGGTGAGGGGCACAGAGAGACATACAATCCCATTACATGGATGTCTCCCATCAACCCAGAGGAGACGGATGGGGTCCTGGCTGGGACTTTCTGGCTAGGAACAAACAGGTCTGACAGCCACTCGTCAAAGCATTAGTCACAGTACATGAAACCAGTGGGCTGGACTGACAAAAAAAGATAAAGCAGCAAAACAGAGGGTTTCTAAATAGACCCAAAACCCATCAACTCAAAGGTCTGGAGCTGCTGCTGCTGGAAGAGGAAGAAACAGATGGTGCCTCTGCAGCACAGATGTACTTCTCCCCACAAGGCTCCTGAGCCCTTCCCCATGTCCTCCCCACTCCAGGGATGCTCAGTTGGATATTTGGGATTATGGTCATCACTAGTGAATCTTGGGGAGGACAGGCTGGGCACATCACAGGAGTGGATTCAGTAGAGTCACCCCTGACAGCCAGTGGGAGGATGTCCCTCACAATCCCCTCCAGCCCCATCACCCATAACCAAATGACATAAAGCTGTAGCCACACAGCTGTGGCAGGGACAGAGCCAAGGACTGCTCCAGTGCCACACCAGCCCTCAGAAAGATCTCAGGAGAGAGCACTCCTCCCTTCCACACCACACTCCCAGTTGCCCCGCTCCCAGCTCCACACTGTGCTTGGACATCGGCTGCACTCCATTTCAGGACTGGCACCACCACCCTGAGTTCCCATGCAGGGAGGTGACACCAGCTTTAGGGGACCCGTAACATAGGCCCTAGGACGTGCTGCTGTCCAGACATATCCACCCCCATTTCCCTTTCCAGCCTGGCCAGTGCCTTCTCCCCACCCAGACCCCTCTCCCCTGCCTCAACACCTGAGCCCCAGCCCCAGAAGCACCATCAATATTCCCTGCAAAGCCCCTGCATGCAGACAGAGAGGTTTAATCGATATGGAGGCAGGAAGGCAGTTGGAACCATCCCTGACAGCTAATGACCTCCTTCGGCAAGAGATTCCCTGCTCCTCGCCTGAGAAAATGACAGGCATGTCAGGAGAGATTAAATGAATGATTCATGGTTGCTGGAGTTTGTTAGAGAGCGGCGGATGCACCAGCAGTGGTTCACCCGGCCATGGGCTGGCCACAGCCCTGCCACCACTTCCAGCCAGTCCCAGCACTGCCTTTCACAGCCCCAGGCTGTACCAAGAAGAGGTGGCCTCAGCATCTCCTCCAGCACTGCCTCAGCTGCTGCCCCATACAGGACCCTCTGCAGTGGGTCTGTTCTACTCAACCCCTCCACAGGGCCCAGGGATGTGGCCCATGAAGGAAGCCAGTGTCCCCAGGAAAACAAGACTTTGGTCTTCTCGCCTGACCATCAAAGCTGGTCTCTTCTGTGCTGAGTCTCTCCCAGCCAGGCAGCCTCACCAGTCCAGCATCAGACACGGCACCAAAATGGGGCACTCACCCAGTGTGAGACCTGGCTAAGGCAACACACCCCTCCCTCAGCCCTACAGGATGCCAGTGAGAGCCAAGCCTGGTCCTCCATTACAGCTTTTGGTTAATGATCCTTTGTCCACGAGCCAACCCACCCAAACGCAGGGTGGAGGACCCTGAAATGCAGCCCTCCCCAGGGAGGAAGGCAGCTGCTGGTCAGCCATACACAGCAATTGTCAGGCATAACACATCCAGCTGCAAATCCAACAGCTCCACCACCATCTCCTTGCTACAGGCAGAGCCCCATCACGCCCAACACAGCCCCACAGACACGACACCTCTTGTCATGTTTGCTCAGATGACCTTCACCACATCTCCACCATACACCATCTACCACCAGAGCCTCTCAGCAACTTCCGTCACCAGGCCTGGGAAGATGAAGCCAGAACTTGGCTAGGAGTCCAGATATGTTCACCTTGCCCTATCCTACTCCCACCCAAGGATATCCTCAACAGAACCACAACAAAGAGCTGGCCAGACCCGTAGCAGTGAGTAGAGACCATTCCCTGGCAGCACGAGGGAGCACATGCTGGGGAGGGTGGTGGCAGCGGCGGAGCAGAATTTAGCTGTGACGAGCCACGTGGCAGTGTAAGTGAAATTGGCATTTTCAATTTGTACTCTGACATGTCTCATTTGGGGCCCTGGCATCTTGGGAAGGCATCCAGCCTGCAGCTGTCCAAAGCACTTATTTGCTTCTCTCTGCCCCAGCTGCTTTTGGAAATTAGTTCTTCTGGGAGGTGGGTTGGAGGAAGAATAGGAGAAGAGGGAGGGAGAACATTAACTCTTCATGCACCAGTTTTGAGACAGCAAGAGGCCAATTGCGTGAGAGACTCTCTCCCTCTGGGAAAGGACACAGTACTGAGGATGCTGACTTTGCTGTGGCAGGGAGTCGGAGCAGACAGCGGGTAGCAGCAGGAGCACAGGACTGCGTGAAGGGAAGTGGCAGAGCAGGAGTCGTTGCCTCAGCTGGTGTTCAAAGCATGGGATCACCAAGAGAACATGGATATCAATGAAAAATGTGTCCTTGGCGGCTGCATGTCTGCCAGCAGCCTCTCCCCTGCCCTGCAGAGACAGCAGTGGGTCTGTGGATTGGATGCTGTTCCTGGTCCCTGTAGAATGCTGGAGTTGGAGTCAGGACTTGGCTGTGCACAGGCAGGAGCTGCAGCTGCAGGGGCTCTGGGCTTGGCCTCCTGGGACTTGGAGATCCATCAGATCCCTCTCTAATTTCCAAAGCATCTCGTATTTTGAAAGGTGTTTCCAAAAGGCCTCCTCACAGCTGCCTTTGCCATAGTGTAAGCACAAAAGTGGCCTCTCCACCCACAGGCACAGCCACAGCCAGGGAGGCAGCAGCATCCAAGCAAAGCAGCAGCCACCTTCCAGCCCTGAAGGCTCCATAACTGGTGGGGATCAGGCAGGGGGTGTGTAGTGGTTTGAGTTCGCCAATCCAATTTAAGTGTAGTTGTTCAAGCTCAGGCGTATTATTCAGAGCATTTCCCTCTGTGAGATAAGGATTAGGAGAAGCAAAGCAGGCTCAAACTTTAAAGAATATAAAGAAAGTTTTATTAACAGAACTAAAAGGAAAAAAAAAAAATGAGAATTAGATTAAACCTTCCAAAAACCTCCCCTCCCCCCAAACTTCTCTTTTAAATATTTCCCCACTGACAATGCAAAGACACAAAACCTGATGTTTCTCAGTCACTTTACCACCTCTAGAATAACCTTTCTTCAGTTCACTTAGGGAGAGGAGTCTCTCTTTTGCCATGCCATGGAGATTTCTCCACAAGAAAACAGTTCTCTCATGGCTTTACTATCACAGTGAATCAGCCACCCGGGGTTACAGCATCTGATCCCTGTGAAAGTCCTTCCCACACCTTGAAGCCTTCTCACAGCTGCTTTTCATGGGCCATGTCAACTTATGGGGTACAGTTTTAAGGATGAGCTGCTCTAATATAAAACAAAGGTTCTCTCATCTCTCTGGAGTCATCTTCATCTCATCTCTCTGGAGTCATCTTCATTTTCATGTCTGGGAGCAAAGGTTTTTCTTCTTCCTCTGAGGGGCAAAGTTCTCTTTTGGCTCATCTTCCCTGAGCACTCATCTCTGGGAACAAAAGTTTTCTTCTTTATCCATCTCCCGGGCCAAGGGTTTCCTTATTTCTTTCTTTCTTTCTTTCTTTCTTTCTCTCTCTCTCCCTCTCTCTCTCTCTCCCTACCCCGTTCAAGCTTCTCCTTTAATCGCAGCCACCTCTAGATCTGCTTGCTACTTAAGTACAAATACCTTTGCCCATGACTACCGTTAGAACGCTCCAAGTCCCCCCATACAACATCGTGAGTTACAGGAAACAGTCTGATGGATCAATCACTTATCTTCCATAGCCTCAAAAGAGAATTTCAGCCCCAGAACTAGGGCATCTCCTAATTCTCCTCCTGTCTGGTTCAGCTCTCCTTCTTCACTGACTTCAGTGTCTCGGTGTAGCTTCCCTCACGTGTTTTCACCCTTTTCTCTGACTCGGGAGAGAATCGGTGTCTGAAGGGTTAATCTTGCCTCGGCCGGTGGATCGGCCCGGGCAGCGGGCCAGAGGTGGAGGAGGGAGAGGAGGAGGAGGGGGGCCGCTCTCCACACCATGCCGGCTGCATCAAGATCTTGGGGGCAGCAGCGGACCGTGGGGGGCCTCCTCCACTTGGCTGGGCCAAGCAAGGGGGGCTGCTGGAGGCGGCTGGAGGTGAGGGGGAGGGCTCAGCCCGGCCTGTGGCTGGAGCAGCGGGGGCTGGGCCGAGCCCACCAGCCCGAGGCCGGAGGAGGGGCTCGCCCAGCAGATGGTCAGAGGGGGCCGGGCCAGGCCCGGTTCGGTGGGGAGCGGGGGTCAGCCAGGCCTGGCCCGGAGGCCTGCCTTGGCACGGACCCCCTCTCACTCCCATTAGCTGTTCAAACGCCGGAAGCCAAAGAGCAAGTTTCAGGCATCCAAACTCCCTAAATATTGTTATCTCGCAGAGGGCGTGTCTTAAATGTGATTGGCCCATGACACCCTGTCATGTCCAAAGGACCTGGCAGGGTGAAATTCACCTAGAAACCTGTCAACCCATGACCGGGGGTTTACCAATCTGTCCATCCTGTGGGATCCAAAAAAGAGCTCACAGACAGCCAACAGGTCCCATCGTGCTGGCTCCTCCCTGCTCAGAGCTAGCTAACACGGTGTTAAACATCCATTAAACACTTAACTGTTATTAACTTCCCAGTAAATCAATCCCAGTGGCTGGCAGCAGACCGGGATGAGCTGCAGGAGAGTAGGCCAGGATGGGTGTGAGTTGGGGGGTGCACCTACCCAGGCAGTCCTGCTATCAGACCATCTTTCACCCTACAAAGGTGCCCAGGACCCCCAGCTGTGCCAAAGGATGATTTGGCTTGGCAGCTGCTATGAGGAAAAGCTATGGGAAAGGGATGTTTGCTCTGGGAGCAAAAAACAACAGGCATAGCCTGAGAGCAAACCAACGGCACCCCAAAGTGATGTGTTCTGATGCAGCACAGCCCACAGAAGGGGATGGGAGAAAAGATGTCATCAAGTGAGTCAGCAACCAAGATGAGAACTGCCTGGCTCCTTACCTAACCCAGTCAGCCTCCCTCCCCCTCCCTGAAGAGCTTACGAGGCGATTGTAGAAGAGAGGACAGAGGACATTTCAGCCCCACCCACCTGGATGCTGGTCTTCCCAGCAAAGGTCTCCTTCTGCAGAGATGCAGTTCAGGCAAGAGAACTCCTCACTAAGCCTTTCTCAACGCTCTTTACCCAAAGCTTATCTCAGGCATCTTCCCAAGTGACAACCACCGACTTCATGTTCTTTTCACATCTCTGATTGTCACATCCACCCTGCCCTCACGCGAGGAATGCCATCAGCCCCGCACACAACAAGGGCTGTGGCTGTCACCTGCCCTGAAAGTCCCACTTTTGATTCTAGCAAGCCCACTGCTCACCCACCCACCAGATAGCATCAACAGGCACTGAGAGCTACTCAGCTTCCTTTGGGATGAGAGATTCAGCACTCTGAGAAGGTGCCTCCAGGGGACCACACAGGGGACACAGCTGCAGCTAGCAGGAAACACCCCAAATCTGTGGGCAGATTGCACTGAGGTGCACTTCAGGATGCTCCCGCAAATGCCATGCCAACTAGACAAGGAACTAGCCCTTCCCAGCCCAGACGAGGCAGGGCAGCCCCACAGCCATCACACCCCTTTCCACAGGGCATCCCTCCCACTCCGGCCACAACCTGCCCAGCCTATCCCTGGGGAAGGCAGCAGAGGAGCTGCTCCTCTGCAAGCAAATCCACACATCCAAATTTCCTGTGCAACCCCCCTCACTCCTACATGCACCATCCCCCTGGGCTGCATTTCTGGAGGAGTGCTCAGGCTGCAGCTGTGTCCTATTTTTCTGTAGTTGATGACCTCAACTCCTTCCCCACACTAGGGGATGGCAGTAATGTACATCGCGTCTCGCCAGGGCTCAACTGCAATTCATCATTATTTTATCTGCTGGAATTTAATTGGATCCTATCAAACTCTCCTGATACTCCCTTTTCACTTTAAACACTGCTGCAGGAAAGATAAATGTAGGCACCGCTAGGACGGAGAGCGCGGCTTTGTTGGCGAACAGAGATGGGGCTGTGGGCTTCAATCCTGCTTCCCTCTCCATGGCTGGTTAATTAGAGATACATATACTGGAGGTGTGCAGTGCTCAGAACAGGGCATGTGTGTATGATTTATGTTCTTCTATAAATACACCCTGGGCCGAGCAAAATACCATCATCCGCACAACAGCACAACTTGACAGTAACACTGAGCCTCTGATTCTGGATCTCCTTTTGCTCTTTTCACAAGGATCTCCTCCTTTCCTCCCCCATCACACACAAGCTTTTTCACCTGGATTCCTCTTGCCTCAAATCCAGCAGGCTGTGAGAACGTGAGACCCCGGGAATATGTCAGAGCAACACCCAGGTTCTACTTCACTCCCCAGCATCCACACTCGAGGCTGGGCTTCAGCGTCCACGCTGAGGTACCACACATGTGCACACCCTGCCAGCCCAGCTTGCTCGGCACCCACATCGTCCCAGCAACAATGTTCCAGCAACAATGCTCACTCCAGGGTGAACATCCCAAACTAAGTCTGGCCAGAGGGCAGGAACCGCCACAGCCAGAGCAGAAACAGTGGTCAAGGTGGGTTCTCCATACCAGGGGCACTGGTGAGAAAGGAGCCAAAAGGGAGCCAGGGAGGTGACACAGCTGCTCCTTATCACGTGAGGCTTTGGCTAAAAGGAAAGGGAAATAACTGAGGCATGAGGCTTAACTTAAAGTGCTGCAACAACAAGCTCATGAAAAGGAGATCGGGGTTCTTCCTAATTATACATTTAAAGGGAAACAGCAGCTCTGGGGCTATTTCAGCCTTAAGAGGAACATTTTGGAGAGAAAAACCTAAACCCTCGACAGTAAGAAACACCTGTAGCCATTTTGCAAAGGCCAGGACTAAATCAGATCAAGTCCAATGTTACAAGCGTTAGTGCAGATTCAGGACTGTGGCACTTTTCAACTGCAAAACTGTTTCATTTTTGTAGCAATCAGGAGGATGAGCCCTGTTGAGGGATGTCAGACGGGAAAGAATAGGCAAAGGCAAGGATATTTGGAAAATGAATCTCAGTGGCATCAACCTTATGCATTAAGACAGGTAACCATTTCTCCATCCTCTGCTGGAAAAAAGCAAGCCTGGAAAAGTCTGCCTCCAGAAGATTAAAAGCAATCAATTCACAAAAAAATCGTTTATTGGCAACGATCTTCATTTTCTTAGACTTGTCTTTCCTTTTTGCATCTTTACTATACACGTGGAAAACCATTAGGGCTGCTTTCCTTTTGAAGAGCAGAAAGAGACCAAAGTGAGGAGGCAGAGAAGGTTCTTTCGGCTTGGTTTATGGCCTGGGATGCTGGGGAATACCAGAGCTGGTCTCCCTTAAGTTTGTGAAAGATCTATTGGGTGTTTACAATGATGTTTATAGTCAGCACTCAGACCATAATGAATGGACTGCTGAATATTTAACCAAGATGTCCTTTCTTCAAAGTGCTAACAAGTCATTGGAGTTTGACAAGCACTAAAACAAAAGACAAAGAGTTAAGGGGCTTGACTTATTATCTCTTTCATTCACCAATGATTCAGGAAAGCAACCCTAATTCCACAGAGTATTTAACCTCTTGTTTAGATCCCACTGAACTCCTGGAAAAAACTCGTGCTTAAATGCCTTTTGGCATCCATCCTTCACTTGCTGGCTGGGAAGATGTCATCCTTCTCCTATTTCTCCACTCGCCAGTGTTCTCCACACCAAAATCCTAACCCAAAGGATGAAGTGCAATGGAATAAGCCGTTGGGCCATGGCTGGGAAAACCTTAAGCACTATCAAGCAGGCAGATGGACTGAAAAAAGGCACAAAGCAGACAAACACCACACAAGTGCAAATCTGAATCCCCCACACCATAATGCAGCCTGGCTCAGTGCTCTCAAACATTAAAGCAGGTGAGCAGACCCTGAAAGCAAAGAGGCTTCTTTCAAGTCAAAACTCTCTTTTTCTCTTTGTGAAGCCACCCTGCACCCAAAAGCCACATCTCCTGCCCTAGACTGCAGCCCCATGGAGCTCCTCCTATCTGCTCTCCATGCACCTCACAACACCTCACACGTGCTCTTCTGACAATTTGTGCTGTTTTCACAGCATCTATGACAATTTCCAGGTCAAACATCCACCAGTGCCAGCCCAGGATAAGGCACTGGTTACAGCTGTCCTATCCCTTTGGAGAAGAGCTGCAGAGGCCGTGCAGCTCATGGCACCCATCCTGGCAGCCACAGCATCCCTTGGGAAACATAGGGAATGCATTGTGCTTTAGACTCTCCCTCCTGCTTGACGAATTGAAACGTACTGGGGAGAAACGAGTCCACATCGCTCAGAGCCTCTCTGCAAGCTCCACCTCCGTTATGTAAAGGCTCCCCTCTGGCGCAGGCATCTCTCCCCAGCACCCCACAGGAACCATCAGGCTGCTGCTGTCAGCACTGTGCAGCCACAGCACTTCCCTACAGGGAGCATCCTGCAGCACACACATCCCAAACTGCTTTGGAATAAACTCAGCCAAACCCCCACACTACAGAATTGGGCAGGAGACAGCTGCCAGCTCCAGGCAGAGGAGACCTGGCAGGAGGCTGGATTGGCTGCACAGCATCCCCCCAGGACTGCTGCCCAGGGCAGGAGGCAATGACTCAGGATGCTTCTCCTGTCCAAAGGCTCTGCAGCCCTGGGATCACTGGAGGAGGGAAGGAGCCAGTGCTCATCTTCAATGGCCTCTAAATGTCACTTGTGCCACCAAAGGGAGCAGGGATCAGCACTGGTCTAAGGCTGCAAATGAGCTTTCACAGTATGAGAGATGAAAAACAAATTTTAGAAGGATTAAATGAGAGAGCAAAGGGGCTGGCTCCGTTTGGATGAGGGCAGGTCAGTGCAGAGCCCAGCGGGCAGCTGAGGAGCTGAGCAATGGCAGCTCCCAGTGGGACTACTAGCACCCAGAGTGGCTTTGTTCATGGGCCTGGTGCACAGCGAGAGGCACACACACAGCCCACCCAGGGCTTCTAAACCCCCTCCCACTTAGGGAATAAGGTGCCTGGAGAGGGCAGAGAAGGCAGAGATGCCTGCAAGAGAGAGCTGAAGTGACAGGGCTGCAGGGGGCAAGGACACAGAGACAGGGAGCGATGCAGGGAGCATGGGATGGAGGGCAGGCTGGCAGGCAGGAGAAGGAGGCAGCTGCTGGTCAGATCAGAGATGGAGTCAGGGACAGACAGAGGCTGCAGGGGAAGAGGGGAAGCACTTGCAGGGCTGGCAGGCACAGCTGCATGTGGAGGGCTCCATGTGTGCAATGGGATACAGAGGTGTTAGCTCCTTCCCGCCTGTAAAGTGGGATAGCTTGGTGTCACGGGGGGCTCCAGCACATCTGGGCCCAGCTGGCTCCAGTCCAGGCAACTTTCTTCAGCTTTGCAAACCCAACTTCCTTGGAAGTGCTCCTAAAGCCTGGTGGTTTCAGCATTGATCCTATCTGGAACAACCCCAAGCAGCCTCCCAGTGCACCTGAGGGAAGTGGTGGGGAGCCCACCTCACACCCCACAAGCAACAGAAACCCCTGTTACCTGCCCACAAGAGAGTAAAACTGCCCATGCAACAAGCTGGGATGGTCCTGGGGCAGGCAGGAAGGAGCAGCCCACAGACAGGGCCAATGCCAAGGAGAGCTCCTGTCACACTCACCGAGGTGTTCTGGCACTGGATGCTGGTGCTGTTGAAGCGCAGGGCGGTGACACGGGTGGTGCTGCCGGGGATGTGGAAGATGCACTCATAGTTGCGCTGGCCTGACTGCGGCTGGGGCAGGTTCTTGGCCGTCAGGGTGATGGGTTTCACCACACCCACAGGGATGTAGATCTGGGTGGAAGGCAGGATCTGAGGGCAGTCCTGCAAGAGGAACAAGAGGCAGACAATGAGAAGGGAACACTGTGCAGCCTCCCCCAGCATCCTGTGATGTTCTCCTGGCTGGCAGGCTTGGCAATGCACTGCAAAAACACCACTCTAAGCACATGCTTGAGAAAATCCTCATGTTCAGCAACCACAAACCAGCATCCTATGCCTGCTCTGCCCAAAGCCCTGAAGACAGGAAAGAAGAGCACAAAGGGATCTGGTGGCAGGGCAGTAGAGTGTTTTCTACAGCTCAGGTTGATTTAGGTGGAAGGTGGGGAGAAGATCCATCTATGGAATCCGTAACCTGCCACTGCAACAGCAACACGTGTTCGGGCCAACTGGTAACAATATGGACTTCAATGCCATCATTGCAGCCAGTAGGTTTCAGAGTTAATGCCCACTGGGCTGTGCATTGTCAAGCTACCTGCTCAGCCCCCCTGTTTCCCTTACAGCCTCCATCCGCCTTCCTTCACAAGTGGACAGAAAAGTCTTTTCCTTCTTTGACACAGCAATGTGCTCCTGCAGTGTGGCAGAGAACCTGCTCTGCAGCAAATTTTGCTGCTGCTGCTTCTACCTGCACCAGCTCAAAGTGGTGTCACCCCACCCAGCCTAGCTGCAGGCTGCCCAGCAGACAGTGCCTCCAGCCAGGGGATGCTGCTGAATCTGAGCTGGAGAGGAAAGCACCTCCCTGCCAGCCCCTGGGGAAGGAGACACTGGGAGGGCAAAGCACTCCACTTTTAATAGCCGCAGGTTCCCAGCTGCTCCAGGGGAGCTGGTGACTCTTGTGTGCAAAGCACAAGGGAGCAGAAGGGAGCAAAAATAAATGAGCTCAGGCAGCGAAACAGCTCTGCAGCCCTGGCAGGTGACACTTCAGCAACAACAGCCTGATGCAATCCCACACTGGCTTTGCCGAGCTGGGCAGAAGTCTCACACCTACAGCAGCTACTCCTGGGAGTGTTGGCTTGAAATAACATCAAGAGGTAATAACGTGTGAGCTGCTTTAAAAACAGAAATGTGGTGGATGCAGCCACTCCACTGCTCTCACAAAGCTTCTGATGGCCACAGTGCGGCTGCAGGGGCAGCTCTGGCCCCAACGCCACCAGCAGCCATGTGTGACTAAGGCTGCCCAGCTGCTTCCTGCTGCCCTGCAGCAAGCCAGGTCGGACCTTGCAAAGTGCCAGGCTTTATCTTAGCTGGTATGATTAATTAACTTTCAAACAATGCAGAGAAAAGAAAAAGAAATTGTTTCATTTAGCAAATATTGACAAAAAAACCCAGCTAGTTTTACTCTTTGGGTTTTCTGTTCTTCACAAGTCTGTATTGCCCAAAAGCACAGTTTTCAAGGGAAGAAACTATTTATCGCCAAAACATACTAACCAAAATAAAAGCTGAGAGGAACAGTAGTGTTAGCCACAAAACAGAGATGGCAACAGGGCTGGGGCAGTCTGGGGACCCTGGGCACTGCTCTGCCACCTCCCTGCTCTGTATCATGGCTGTCACTCTGCAAAGTGGGGCTTCGGTTTCCCCCCCTTCCAGAATCAGCGCAACTCACAGTGGAGCAACACCTCACACCCGTTGCGATCTCCGTGGAGTGTCCCCACGACTGCACGGTGGTTGTTCCCCACCGGTTCCCAGCTTGGAAGTGCTGTCAGAGGAAGCAGCCCTGGCCTGCTTGATCCCCTCCACGTTGCAGGGGGACTCCATGGGTGGCACAAGACTTCCCCAGGGGGCACATACACACTTTGCAAGTATTAACTCCTGGCTCACTCTCCAACACTTCCATCTCCTCTTTTTTCAGTAATTATTGCTGCAGCCCAGCTGAGGTGGTGGGTAAGTCCATGCCCCCCAGGCTGGGCTCACCACGGCTGTTTGCAGGCTGGTGCCCACGGAGCACAGCAGGCACGTGTGTCTCTCTCTCCACACAGGCAGGTGGGCTCATTCTGCTGATTCGCGGTTTGAGCCGAATCCCCCCATGATGTCACACACTCCACATCTGCCAACAGAAGTGTCTCATCCAGCAAAAATGTCAGCCTGTGCCCAAACAGGAAGCACCTGGTGCTGGTGGGCGCCCAGGGTGCCCGGAGGGGTGGGGGTACAAAGACAACTTGTTTCCCCTATGAGCAAGTCCAACCGCTGACACAGCTTGCTCTGGCATTGCTTCCATCCCTTGGGAACACTCTGCACAGCCCACAGAGCTCTGTGTCCTACCAAAAACAGCCCCTCTCAGCAGAGCCCCAGGCCCCAGGACAAGGCAGCTACGAAGGCATGGGATGAGCAGAAAAGCAAGACCCCAACTCAAATTCCTGAACATCACACAACTCAGACTTTCTCCATTAAAACCATTTTTCTAGCTGGATGAGAACATGATATGGGTGTCCAGGTTTGTCTGGAGAGGTAAGAGCTTTAGAATCACACCTGCAAATGGTGCCATTTGGGTTTCTCTGGCTGCTCCCAGCTCCAGCTGCAAGGCTGTGCATCAGCAGAGATAGGATGAAGGCAGTCTGGGACTGGGCCGGACCCCAGCTTTGAGGTTCCTTCACAAAGTCCTCACCCATTCCCACTGATGGGGAATGAAGAACAAACACAAGCTGAACCTGCTTAAGCTGAACCAACACACTTGGTCCTCACAGTCCAGGAGCCTTTCACTCTCCACAGCAGCTCTGCATCAGCAGGGGCTGTCGCAGAAGAGCAGCCTTCTGGGATGGGATGCTCCAATGTCCATCACTGACCACCGTTTGGCCAGCGCTGCACACCATGAGTGGAAAAAAATGAACAGCAGCCTATGCTGCTTTATCACGTCTTCCCCAGCCCTGCACCCCCCCAGCAAAACCACAGAGGAGGGCAGTCTCCAGAACCCAGGCTTTAAAGCTACCACAGCCAGTAGACAGGGACATCCTGACCTCTGTCACCGTTTTCAGGCACATTTATGTGAGTGGTGGCTCCTACCCATGACCCATTCCAGCCCTGTCACCCCCAGAAATGCAGACAAACATTCCTGGCATGCCCAGGACAGAGTGCCATGGGTCACTTTGTTTTCCTACAAAACAACCACTTGCCCACCCAGGAAACTGTGGCAAATCATCCATGGGAAGGAGTAGAGACAGAGTTACCCTCTGTCCCTGCATTTCCTGACTGGTGCCCACCACACTCCAGCCAATACAGACAGACCGAATCTTGCTTAAAATAACCTTCCTGCAGAGAGGCTGGGGATGGATGTCTACCATTAACTTTTGCAGTGGTGCCATGGGACTGGCATCAAGCCTCCCCATGCACCACACCACCCTGCTGGGGACCAGGATGGCCAGGGGTAGGGACAGGATGTCTCATCCCAGCCTGGTCACAGAGCCCACAGCAGCAGCTGGTCTGAGGGTGCCTCACCATCCCTGCTGGGAACTGCTGAGGCCACACCAATGAGCAAACAGGCTGAGCCAGGCGATCCAAACCTCAAACCAGGCACTGGTCCATTTCCCAGTGTGGCGAAAAGGTCTGCTGGGGGACACCCTGTTCACACTGGGTAGTGACACAAGTTCCTGAGCAGCCGGTCCATGGGAGAGCTGCACATCCCAAGGGCAACACCACTGTGAGGTACAGCCAGATGCTTTGGGATTGGCCTGGCAGGGAGTGGGGCAGATCCCACGGTCTCAGTGAGGGGAATGGGCAGACGAGAGCTGCTGGGCTCCAGTGGTCTGGACACCACGTGTTGCATTTGCAGAAGCAACGCCAGGGCTGGCTGGAAGCGTGACCTCAGGAGCAGACTTCTGGGATCCCTGAGATAGGAAGATTGCTCACTGGATTTCTTCACAGCGCAAGCTAAGAGAAAACAGCTTTTTCCAATTTTCTCAGGTTAACAAATTCCCCTGGAGGCAGCAAGACCCTTTCTGCTTGGCCTGTGTACAGGCAATGGGAAACCCAAAGAAGTTCAACTGGAGCCCCCTTCCAGAATAGGGACAGGGAAGAAACTTTCCTTCCTGTAACTATCCCTTCAGGATCTGAATCAGCATTTACTGTAGAGCCAGCAGTGGCTTGCCAGACCTCCAGACCCAACCCAAGCACCCAGTGATGCCACCACAGGCTGGGGACAGCAGGACATCCTGCAAACACCCTGCCAATGGCAGGTTTCCCCAGTGGGTGGCACGGATGCTGCACAGAATGAACCCCCCGCAAAAGAACATGTTCCTTAGCAAAGCAGTTGAGATCAAGAAGGCGTGAGGTGCAGCAAAACAGTTTGTTTTATAGATTTCAACCTTCCCCTCTCCAAAAACAAGCTGTTCTGCAATGACAGTTCAAGCTTGCTCCCTTCACAAACATCAAAGGAAAACGCTTTAGCGTCTCTGCCTTTGTTTTTCCTTTCATTCAGCCTAAAGTGCTCTGGGCTTCACCTGACTTCCCAAGCTGCCTTTCCGCAGCCGCACAGCCTCTCCCCACTAGCACACAGTCTCATCAGCATTTCCCTTTCCTCCCTCACTGCTTCTCAGGCAGTTCCAGCATCCCAGGAGAGGCAGTGGGAATGGTTTCTGAAGGAGTTTGCCTTCTTCTAAACCCTTCTCCATAGGGCAGGGAGTCACAACAGGACCAGAACAGGCGAAGGGAGCAGTCTCATGTTGTCTTACCTCGGAGTGCTTGACACGTCCCTCCAGGAAAGAGCAGTCAGCAGCGTTGTGGGTGCAGATGTGGCGGTACTTGCACCAGTGGCAGGGGAAGGAGCCGTTCACACAGGACAGGCAGCTGCAGAGAGAGAGGAGTGGGCAGCATCAGGGCAGCATCGAGGCAGAGTCCACAGGGACATTTCTTGGGTGCTTTAGCAGGACAGCATCCATAGGTGATCCTGTACCTCAGGGTGGAAAGGATCCCTTATCCATGAGGCACGGGCCATGCACTGTGAGGGAAATGCCAGCACAACCTGAACCCCCAGGCTTTGCCCATGGCAGGGTGGGAGGATACAGCCTTCCAGGCACTGCAGGATTTGTGAGCCAGACGACGAGGCCACACTCTCTCCTCCTCTTGGCAGGCTGACCCTGCCCACCCCACTCCAGTAGGGGCCGAGCTCCAGACTTTGGGAGCTTTATTTGGGTTCACTGAAAGTGATTTTAGCAAGAGGCAGCAGAACAAGGGCTCTGCACCGGAGGAGAACAGGGGAGAAAGGGCCAGATTAATGCATGTTCATTGAGAGGAAAATTATAACTGGTGAAAGGTTGGGTCAGATTAACATTTTGGGACTATAACATCTTTCAGCTGCTCACAATAGGTTGCGTGTGACTCCCTCCCTCAGCCCCCTCAGCCCCAGCCCTCCACAGTCACACGTGCGTTGTGTCTGTGACTTCCACACCCTCTCAGCCCCAGATGCTTCCGTCTCCCTTTCCAGCCTCCTCTTGGGGCTCTTTGTGCACAGGGATCACTCCTGCTCCCCTCTCCCCATCTTTTCTGGGGGTATGCTCAGAATCCAGGGACGCCAGGAGCCCTGTGCTCTGCTTTCCATTCCTCTTAGCAAAGAAACCAGCCCCAGAGACCTGATGACTGTCCTCAAAGGAGGAGGGGACACATAGAGTCCCACAGCCATTCACAGGAGTGGCACCTCGACAGCCTGGTTAGCTTCCCTTGCTAATCCCCTTCCAGGCATCCCTGTTTGCAGGCACAGGGTATCTCACAGCCAGAGGGAGGCTTCTGGGGGTTTTACCCCTGTGAGCAGGGAAGGGGCTGAGCCCTCCCTGCCATGCTGTCTGGTAAAGCATAGCAGACAGGTCCCACATTAAGTGCACGAGCCTTCACAGGGCGGGTCTGCACCAGGCATGTCTGTGCAGCCCAAGCTGGTCTCCTAATGAGGAGATGGGAGAGCTGCTGAGGCATAAGCTAAAAGGCAGTAAAAATAATCAGCCTGGCTTAAAAAAATAAAAAAAAGGAAAAGAAAAAAAGAAAAATAGAAAAAAAGAAAAAAGCAGCAGCACTAGTTTTCTCCCTAGAAGGCTCATACCTGCTCCTCACTGATCTGAGCATCAAAAGGATCAGGCCCAAAGCAATTATATTTAAACAAAGACAGGCTTTTTCCCAGAACACAGCTCTAGCAGGAGGCAGGCAGCCCTGCCTAGCCCAGTCCTGCTCCTAATCACAGCTACCTTTCTGCCTCTACCCCTGGGAAACGACAGGAAAGCACAGCATCACCCTGTGAGGCGGCAGAAAGACAATCTTCATGGAGAAGAGATCCTTGGTGGCAGAGCCTGGCATACCGAATCCCTTGCCCTCCAGCAGAATTGTCACTTTGGAGGCATGGGGACCTGAGGGAGCCACAGGGTGAGGGCAGCCCAGGGTGCAAAGACACACCCAAGGCTTTGCAGGACCAGGGCTCCAGGCCTGCCCTGGGGTTTCACACACCATTACATACACAGCAAGAGCTTCCCAAATCCATGCACACACACTAAGGAAATATTTAATTAAGCTGCTTGCAAAGGGGGCTGGAAGTCATTTCCATGTTTCGCTCACATTTTCACTTCCAAATGAACAGCCCTTTTAGCTTTACCCACAAATATGCTAATTGAGATGCTCCTTATGCAAATATATGCAATTTTATTTCAGCTGCAGAGATTCAGCTTAAAAGCAGAGCCACAGCCTCCTATCTCTGGTTGCTTTGATGGAGGGAGGTGCAGAGGGTGGGGGGACTAGGGAACACAAACAAAGCCAAAGGACAGCTCCTGCCCTCCTGCTAAGAGCTCAAGCAGGACCAGTGGACAGATAAATCCAGGATATGGAGGGGCGGAACAGGGAACATACAGATTAATCCTCATGGGAGTAGCACAGCCCCAGAGAGGTCACGTAAGAGAGAAGCACAAGCAGCCACAAGCCACATGCTGGGGCACAACTACCAAGCTGGGGCACAACCTCCCATGAATCGCCCCCACCATCCTCAAAAGAAGAGATTTTCCAGTCACCAGGTCCTTCAGGGTCTACAAAAACACTCCCCAGTCCCCTTTCCACCAGGGGCATCTCAAGGCATCTCAAAGAAGCTGGCTGAAGCTCCCGATGCAGCCCTGCCCTGGGCACCCCAGCTCCAACAGCTGCAGCTCCACTTTGCAGTTCTTCAAGGTCAAATCCAAATGATGGCTATTTTGAGACCCTCCTCACCTGAGGGTCTCCTTTGCCATTTAATTACTGCAGGTCCCAGCTGGTTTCCTGGTCTCCACTTGTCAAACGATCTCAGGTTATCCTCCACGTACACGCTGAGGTGCATGGTTCCCCCTTCCTGCTTTAGCCCTCCCAGTTGCTTCTTACTTCACTGAACCATTCCTAAAGCTCCACCCTTGGAGATGGTTTCCATACTCCCCCTTCTGCCAAGGTTGTCCTTCTGCCGTAAGGACACCAAATGCCACTGTGAGAATACTCACCACACACACCTTGCTCTGCAGCATCTCTGCTGCGTTTAGAGCCTGTCCAGGTCAAAGTGGTGCATAAGCTAGCATCCAGGTGCCAGTAACATGGTGAAACCCTGTTCACAGCCTGCCTTGGTCCTGCTAGCCTCAGCATAGCTGTTTGACCACCACAGCGCCCTGCAAGGCTGCCCAAAGCCTAGGCCAGGAGCTGAAGCAGGGATCCCCGACTGCTGGTCAGGCTGGGCAGTGTGGCTGGGGCTGTGTCCCAGTGTGTCCATATCCCCGTGTGTCCGTGTGCCACTGCTGTCTGTTCCTGGCACAGGAGCAGGTTGCTCGGCAGCATGATGCCATCTGTGCCGTCTCTCTCCTTCCCACGGTCAGGCACTCTTCCCTCACCACTTCTTGCCTAAGAGGCTTTCATCACTCCTGATAATTAAGAGGGAGGCTCTCCTTCATGTGTTGAAGTGTCCCCCCTCCCCAGAGCGTGCCAGGAGAGCAAGAAGCCCAGTGAGGCAGAAAACCGATGGAAGGGGTGCAGCGCTGATACGGACCCACAGCTTGTTCCCCATCTGCCTCCTCCCCAGCCCTGCCAGGTGCCAGTGGAGATGAAGCCCAGGTGAGGCAGCAGAAGGGGACCAGACCCGCTAGCAGTGCCTTCCCTGCCTCCTGATGACCTCGTGAGAGAGGCGTGGCACCAGCCTCAGAGCAGCATTTCAGGGTCACTCTGTGCCAAGTGCCCCATCCCAAAACAAGTGCAGGCTCACTGCTGGCCTGAAACCTCCCCCAGGCATGGTAGGCATCCTTGCAGGCAACAAAGCAGCTCTGCCCAACTTTGAGTGCCCCAGAGTCAAAGCCATAGCCTCCCCATAGCCTCCCCATAGCCTCCCACACTTGCCCACATCTCACCCCACAGCTGGGCCAAAAACTCCCAGCACTGTTCCCCTCCACTTCCATAAATGATCCCAAACTTGGTAAGGCCATGCTAGGGAAACACCTGACACGGCTGCAGAGAAGCAGAGCTGGGGACAGGGCAGAAGGACAGCAAAGATGCCTCTCCAGGGTGGGTACAGAGCCGAAAGCATCACTGCAGGATGAGCCCAGACCCAGGGGTGGCTTCAGGGACTGACTCCTCCCTGGGTGTGCACCTCCAGTGACCGTGGAGAGGTCCCAGCTGTCTCCACATATGACCCAAAGCAATGCTGTAGCTGATGAGAAGTGTGGAGAGCCAGCAGTGCTGGATCCAGGCTCCTCACTCACTATCTTTCCTGCACTGCCAGCCCCAGGCATGCCACGTGCCCAAAGGAGACCAAAGCTCTTCATCAAATTAAACAGCAAGGGCAGAAAACAAAAACAGCATCCACAGGAGTGAGATAAGCCTGAGCAGCAAACACGAGCGGGACAGGAGGTGTGAGCACAGCACACACACACAGACACTGAGGCTATTTCTATGGCACAGCACATTCCTGAAGGAAGGAAGGACATGGAGTGAAGGGCAGGGAGGAGGGACAGGGGGAAGTTGAACAGCATCAAGAGCAGAGCAGGGGAGGTCCATTAAGAAGGGAAATTATAAACACAGTGTTGATGAAAACAGCATCTGTGCAGACACAGCACAGCCGCCTGTGAGCCCCCCGACTGCTCCTCAGATCTCCTCTTGGCAGGAGAATGCATCCATATAGTGAATACTCAGCTCCAGCACAGCCTGCATCTGGAGCAGCAGCTGTCAGGACTGAGGGGCTGAACTGCAGTGCTTTGGGCTTTATATCCATCTCTCTACCCTAGGGAGAAAGGGAAAACCTGAAGAGCAGTGGAACCAGATGGTCAGTGTCCCCCCAGCCCCTACATGGACCTACAGGCAGCTTCCTCACTGGTGCCCAGGAAAGGCGTGGGATGGGAGTCAGCTCTCGCCTCCCTCCATCCCTGCCCATCTCAATCCATTCCTGCCCTTCTTCTCACACAAAGCCAATTCTTTTCCATCCCTCCTGGGTTTTGCCAAGGTTCTTACTCACAGGATGGTGCAGAGCATCCACTATCACGCTGGAGGATGCAGAGTCATGCCCTGGGTTTTAAGATAATTCTCTTGAAACACACTCAGCTGCCTCCCCTTACTGAAACATAAGACCAGGCTGTACCAGCCCTCCTCATTCACAACATACATGACATAAACCAGGTTATACTGAGATGTCTCTGGGGCCATCCTACAGGATTCTCCACCTGCCCCAGCCCAGGAATACACAGGGATCTGTTACCACCACGCAGCTCAGCCATGAAAACTCAGATACACTCACTCAACTGCTTGCAGCCATCTGTCCATGCCTTTGAAAAGAAAGCATCTGAAAGCATCTGGAAACGAGCAGCAGTGGGCCAACAGAGAAGCAGCCACAGCATGTGTGGGCAGACAGAAAGGCTGCAGAGAGAAGCCCAGTGGCACAAAGGCTGGCATTGTCCCATGGGTGCCAATGGGTGCTTCGGCCACCGGAACAGCCCAACTCTGCCTTATCGGCATAACCCTGCTGCTTCCAGCCCCTGGGACATGCATTAAAATCTCATTTACTTAATGCAGGCTTACAGGGAAAGCCTGACCTGTGGGATAGAGACACAGCAGAGTCACATCTCTCCAGCCTGGAGGAGTCTGGCATGTCTGCCAAACATAGAGAGCCATTTGGCATGTCTGTCCTTGCTCTAGCTTCAGAGAAATTCAGCACCCTGCAGCTGATGGGACATGGATGTCACAGCTGTCACCACAGTGAGGCACAACCACAAGTCTGGTAGCATCACGACCACCTCCCGGACTGGAGACAGGTTGCCAAGATGCTCAGATCCCCTCTTGGAATCAGACTTGCTGACATGATTTTCCCCCTTTCCCTGTGCCACCTCCTGGATTTTTGCTTCCAGGTTGCAGTGGCAGGACATGCTGGTGATGTGCTGGGCACGCTGGTGCTTGAAAAACCAGCAGCTCTGCAAACTCAGCCCACAGAATTGAAGGAAGCACCAAAGGCTCTCATCTTCTTCCCCATCACACTTCACTTGCCATCTCCCTTCCCACAGCCACACACTCCAAAAAGCCAAACCACAACAGGATTTACAAAAGTTTCCAGAGGAGAAATCCAGCAAGGAAACATGGAAACAGTGGGAAGAAATAAATACATCTTAGTATTCCCTGGAACTGCTCACTAGCTTTCCGTAAGGATTCCCTACTCACCCACCTCACTGGCAAGCTCTGCCAGAGGCAGGCAGGGAGCCTGGTGTTACATCTTTATCTTAAAAGGGGACTCATTTCCCCACAAATGCTTTGAAGAAGGCGTTTAACTCTGACAAAGATGACCTCAACATCTGCCCGTGCACACGCTGGACTTGGGCTGATTCATTACATGATCAAAGGTGCTGAGCGGCCTTTAAAAGCCTGCACTTGATCAGTGTCCCATTGGAAACCCCCAAGGGAATCCACCCAGTCTCTGCCGTGGGAGTTTTCATCTCATTCTCCACTGCAGGAACCAGAGCCCGTCCCCAGGAACTGCAGACAAACCTGTGGGCAGCCCTGCTCCCCTGCTGTGGGCTGGAAGTGACCCTCAGCCACGCACATCCCCCTTTGCAAGGGCCCCTGCATCAAACTCTTGGTTTCCACTCCCTTGTTCAATGCATCTCCCACAGCTCAGCCAGAAGCATCCCCTGCCTCATGCCCAAGCCCTTAGGAGCAGGATGCCCAGAAGATGCCACTGCCTGAAAACACTTGCCTGAGCCCCACAGGTGCCCTGAGTACACAAAGCTGGGACCTCCAGACGCTTCCCAGGTGACTCCTGGAAAGGAATGAAGCCCCAGAGAGGATGCAAATTCCAGACTAGGGCTCCAGGGACCCTGCACATAGTACCCCAGGGGCCACTGATGCTGGTCTGTGATGGGGACAGTTCCATCACACAGGCATAAAGCCCTGCATAAATAGATGGGACAGCTTTGGAGCTCTACCTGAGGCACCCCCTCAGCTCAGAACATCACAGCCAAACATACAGGCAGCACAACCCCTTCTGTACCCTCCTCTCCTGGAGAAGTGATCACATGCATCTTCCCTTCTGCAACCCCTCCCTTGACCAGGCAGGTTCCAGTAGCCCTTGAAAATGCGTGGGAAGACTTGCCAAGGTGGTGAGAAATAAGAGAGCCGGGATGCTCATGCAGGGGCAGTACCAGCCCCACAGCCCACATTTTGCTGATGCCTTTCCAGATGTCTGCTGAAAATAAGAAGGGTCAGACTCTCCCTGCTGCACACTGTGGAGCTGTGTTGGCTTCCCTTGGAGCTACCCCGGCTGACATCAGCAAAGAGCTGCCTCACAAGCCTTCCATCTCTCCACAACCATCTGAAAAATCGCATCCAAACACTTTGTCCTCAGCTGAGAAATGATTCAACATGCAGAACTCTGCCTTCCAACCTAAGCAAAGCCGCCCAAATATAAAAAGAAAACATAACACACAGTGACCAGAGATCTCCACAGGAAAAACATTAGCCTCATGGAAAAGCATATTGCTCCTAATACAGAATTTATCAGGCTGACGTATAGATTTTCCTCCACAAAATATGAAACCTGGATCTGAAAGGCTATTAACTCCAGAGATATCCATTAAAGATGCCTGTCTGCAAATGGTATTTAAAAGTACTGCATCATCCCAGGAGGTATTGTCATGTTCTTTGGCTACAATTCGACTGCAAGTCGCATAGTTAAAACTACCTCCAAACCCTAAAACTCTTGACGTAAAAAAAAATAATCATGTTCACCAGCTTAGAACATGGACTTTTCTATCAGCTTCAACTGGAGTCCATAAATATTAATGCATCCATAATTAGCCTCTTTAAATAATGCATCCAAAATTAAACATCAACGCAGTAATAAATCAGTCAGGCTCTTTGTTGTAGGTTTGTTTCGGGGGGGGGTAGGGGTTTTTTTCGCCTCCTGTGTCAGGCACATAAAATAAAATGCCAATTCCCTCACCACCTCTTCCCGCCGGACCACTGATTGGACTAAATCTGATGCCATTTGTACTTAAAAGTCATCTTTCTTTCATTTAGAAAAACAAAAGTAATATCTGCTTTTTGATTTGCAAAATAATGATATGCAGTCAGCCCGAGCCAAAGCTGAGCTAATGTTATTGGAACCACAGGATGTGAAGGGAGACAAAGCTCATCTCAGAGTCAAGGTGAGGGAGAAAGTCAAGTTTGCAAAGTCTCTCCTCCCTCACTGGCACAGCACTCCCAGGAGGAGCCCTGCTCCCCGTACAAAGAGCAGGAGGGCAGGAATCCCTGTGATGCGGGAACTTTGCAGGGACTCTCCTCTGACACATCCCTCCTGGAGCTCAGTGCAGGTGGGTTCCCAGCCAGGGCACCTGCATCTCACCTGCTCTTCCCTGATCAAAGTGGAAACTCTGAACAGGCTTTGGAGGAGCAAACTCCAGCAGAGCCCCCAAGCAAGGCTCAACACTTTGCAAAAAGACATCCAAAAGAGATCACTTGGCATTTGCTTATCTATAATTACTGATCAGCCAGAGCGCTACCATCCATGGGCGGTTTCTGGCAGAGCAATGAAATCTCTTGCATTCTTGAGCTCCAAATTTTTTGCCCAAACACACCCCAGCATCAGCTCTGACTGCCCTACAGCACAGCTATCCCCCACTGCTCAAGAATACTGTCTGCAGCTCCTCATCAGGAGCTGTGGTTTGAGACTTTAGACACCTTGCTTAGACAGCACATCAATAATCCACACCTCCTCTATTTTATCAAACACATATCTCAAGCTGTCTAAAAACCCTTACAGGAGTAGATTTCACAGCAGCCTGACAAGAAAGCAAATTCACAATTACTTGCAGTTAGGAAATTCTTGGGTAAATGCCCCAGGACATGTGGCATGTCCCATCCCATGTTGCTGTAACTTTCCAGCTCCCTCTCCAGCAAGCCTGGGAAGCAGGTACTGTGGCAGGAAAGTACAGGCTTCTCCTTCTGCATTGCCAAGTCACTCCTATTAACTGTTTCCAGGAATAACAAGACGCTTGGCGTTTTCAGTCACATGGATTGATTTCTACAGTCTGCAGTGCAGTAAACTCTCTTGTCTTGCAAAGTTTTGCCAAACCTAAAGCCCTGTTTTTACATGAGGTTCTATGCTGACGCTACATGTTCCCACACACCCAAACCAACTGTGGGTGCTCTGGTCACCGTCCCAGTTTACACGGGCAAAAGTAGAAGGTTTCTCACTGTAAACACCACTGTACTCAACTGCCCTTTCCTCTTGCAACATCAGCACCCACAAAGCTGAGAATTCTCTCTCCCAGTCTCATATCATCCCACCAATCTGTTCCTGGAGCCCTCCCACAAAGTCCAGCCACTTACGATTGATGGACGCTGCAGTTGTAGAAAACAAAATCCACGGAGGCAAATTTCTTCCCCGTCTCCTTGGATTTCAGGTAGAGCTTCACCACTCGCTTGTCCCCTGCAAGAGACCCAGACAAAAAAGTACATCAGAAAGGACACAGTGCACAGCCCAGCATTCAGCCCAAGGCTTGTGATGAGCTGGAGGGAGCTGGGCATCACCACTCAGTCCAGTTAATTAACAAAATCCTCCAAGTGTGGCAATAAAAAGAGAGTGTTCATCCACCCCCATTCAGACGCCTAAGGGGCCAGCAGAGCCCCAAGTACAGCTCTGAGCCCCTACAGCTAAACACAACCTGCTGGCATGGAGACTGGGGCCTTGGGTTATACTGGAAGTACTGAAGGAGGGTTTAATAGTTTTGGGGTCAGGAGAATGTCCTAGAGCCCACGGCCGCATCGGCCCAGGAATGGTTCACAGATGGAAACAGGGCCAGGGTGCCCAGGAGTGCTCAGGAGGTAAAATCACAAAGTGGTTTGGGTTGGAAGAGGCCTTAAAGATTATCTAGTTCCAAGCCCACTGCCATAGGCTGTGCCCAAGCAGCTGTGCCCATGGCTTGAAGGAGGCTAAAGAACCAAACTCCCACGAGAGGCAATTCCTTCTCCTCCTATATCCCAGCAACCCAACTGGGGTCCAGATCCCCAAGACTGGGATCACTGTCACAGGAGGACTGTCCTCCTCCACATCCGCCTGTGGTGTAACACATAGGACAACATTTGTCTTAGGCTTTTTTCCCACTCCGGGGCACAAGCTCACCACGGCCCCTGGTGATGGGGATGACGTCCTTGGCAGAGGGAGAGCTGCAGTAGATCTTCCCATCCTCAATGCGGCTCTCTGACTCAGTGAAGTCTTCAAAGGAGCAGTTGACTCCTGCTGAGAGGTCTGGGACATTCCAGGCCTGCAGGACCAGCTGGGGAGGAGAGGCAAGAGCATCAACACAGAGAACTAGGAAAATAGGCTCCTCTGTGTCTGCTATGTGTAAGTCTAGCCAACAGAAAAGACCAGGGGTTGCCATCTCCCCTCTGCCACCCATACACACTGGGCAGACCAGCTCTGGGCTTTTGCAAGGAAGCCCCATCCATGTACCTCCCTGCTCAAGCAAGGAGCATGGGTTTAAATGGGTTAAGAGCTGGAATGACTCACAGCCTCTATCCTCTGCCCTCAACACACCACAAGCCATTATGCCTCACCTCTCTGCAGAGAACAAGAACAGCATCAGGGCTGAAGTGTGTTTCACAGAAAGGCAGAAAGGCACCCACTCCGGCAGAGGCGAGGAGGGAAAGAATCCACCTCTTCCTTCACAAAGTCACCCCTAGGGTCAGCAGTTCTCACTTTACAAAATGCTTGCCTTATTTCTAATTTGAATTTTTCACAGCTTCCAGCCATTAGTTCTTGTTATGCTTTTCCTTGATAGATTAAAAAGCCCTTTAGTCCCTGATATTTGCTCCTTGTAAAGGCACTTATACTCTGTAATCAAGTCACCTCTTAATCTTCTTTTTGATAAGCTAAGCAGATTGAGCTCTGGAAGTCTCTCACTGCAAGGCATTTTCTCCAGCCTTCAACTCATTTACATGATGTTTACAGGAGTTTTTCAGTCTCTCCCTTTGAAAGCTGCACTCCAGCCCAAGCACACCATCCCCATGTCATCCACCCCAGAACTCTGTGCAGCATCCTGCCATCGGTATGGAGATAATTACCCCAGGGGTGAAAACACTACCTAGCTCCTGGCTTCACCCCAGGAGCATCAAGAGCCCGCAGTGAGGGCTCAGCCCCAGCACCACTTTCCAGGACACCAGGTGAACCTCTGTCCACATTTAACTTTAGACTTGGCAATACCGAATCCCAATTTCTCTGCTAAACAGCCCCACTCAAACCCAACTGCTCCAAAGGAACTCTCATCCATACCACCCTCCAGTCCCGGCATCCCAGCAGGTCCCATCTGCAGCCATATCTCATTTATCTCCACATGACCAAAGAACATTTACCCCTGCAGAAGTGCTTTCAAAACTGTTTCCATCCAGGGAAAATGCCCCTCTGATTAGGATTTTTTGAGATCTGTCATGGAGCCAGTTCTTAATCCACTTAACACATGCTTTATCAATATTGTATAATACTAATTTTTAATCAGAATGTTGTGTTGTACCAAGTCAAAAGCCTTGTAGGAGCCTAAAGACATCACATCCCCATAGTCCCTCTTCTAATTCAAGTCATAAACTCATCAAAGAGCAAAACTGGGTTTGTCAGACACAAACCCACGCTGACTGGCATAAATTACATTCCCATCCTTAAATCATTATCAGGTGTATCCTGCACCTGTTCTTTTTATTTTCTTCTTCTAATTCTGAAGTAAAACTAAGCAGTCTCTGACTATTTGGTCCTTTATGCATCTGAGAAAAAAAATTAGCACCTTTTCTGTTTCTGGGGCTTTTCTCAACATTCAGTTATTTATTACAAAATCATATTATTACATATATCCCCAGGCCACAGAACTCCTTGGCCAACTTTTTTAGGATTCCTGAGTGCCGGATAGCCAGACCTGGCAGTTTATTGCTAGTATATGCTGTTTCTTATTCTCTTCATGGTGCTAATGGCCTGAAAAATACTTCAGGGAAGTCCATCATCCTTTCTGCTTGCACAGAGAGAGAGCAGCAAGTTGTGTATCAAAGTCTCATCCCAAAATATCTACTGCAGGCTGGAGTCAGAGACAGGCTATTGAACTAGAACTAGATCGCTGGCCTATGAATGGCATTTCCGATGGTCGTGCTGCCATTATGGAGAAATATTTATTGCTCAGTTGTGTCTTTTCTGAATAACCATCAACTGGTTTATTATCTCTATCAATATGGAGCCAATGGTCCACCCTCATCAATGCCCTGCACTTTGCTCTGTTTTGTCTCAGACCTCTCTTCCCCTTTCTCCCTATTCATCGTATAGTCATCAGTAATTTTTAATTGCCTTCTCCCGGCCGTTGCCTCCAAAGGGTCAGGAGGTGGCTGTGGAGGAGTCTGAGGGAGCAGAGGTGTCTTACCGGGACCTCAGACATGGTGACCGAGATGTTCTTGGGCTGCACAGTGAGGTGGACACACTGCTGCAGGTCGGAGGCGAAGCGCTGAGGCTCGTCTGCCCGCTCGCACCGGTCCTTGCGGGAGCAGCTGCAGAAAGATGAAAGCACCACGGTGAGGAGGAGAATCCCCTGGAGTTCTGCAGGGCTTTGGGCTGGCACCACAGCAAACAGACCCTTTGGCACGGAAGTGATGCCCAGGTAGGGACCTCAGGTGACCAAGGCCTGTACTGGAGCTCTGCTCTCCCCTGAGGCTTCAGGGGTATTTTATATTCAGTTTCTCTTATTGGCACAAGAATGCTGAAGCCAGGAGCCCATAGGCAGGACGAGCAGGCCCTGGCAGTAGCTTCACCATGCATGGATGCTCCTACAGCCTGGGCACCACAGGAGGGGATGACTGACCACTTGGACCATTCCATCCCTCAGCATTTTGAGGCCAAAGTCCAGGAGGGATGCCCTCAAGGAGATCAGCAGTGGGGACGGACATATTTTGTCAGCTGTAGGTCACTGGCACAGCTCTAGGGACAATCCTGCTGTACTCACACGTTGTGGAGGACACACCAGCCACAGTGGGGGTCTCGGGAGCCCAGGCACAGCTCACAGCTCTCATACTGCTCACAGCTCTCCACCGGCACACGCGTCACCTGCGGGGAACAGGCACAGAGTGAAGGGAGTCAGGCTGCTGTGCACACACCTTGACAGGGCAGAGACAGATCCAGCACAGACTCACCCTGGCCCGTTAGTGAGGAGGCAGGAGAAGGAGCAGGCTGAGCCCCTCGCCATCACCCACTCCTTTTCCCAGGCCCAGCCAGCGCATTTGCAGGCAACACTTTGACCCCAGAGAGACTTTTACTCCAAACAAGCTCATTTCATTGTTGCACCTTTGCATGATTTGGGAGTGGGCTGGGCCAGCTCAGCCCCACATTGGCTCCCAGTGCCAGCCAGGCACCCTGTGGCTGCTGCAACCCTGCTCTGAAAGGGTTACCAGTCCTTTATTAATTGCTCCTCCAGATTTGATTAAAATCCCCTCATTCTCCGAGCCCTTCGAGCTCTGTTACAACTGTTCATTTAATTACTTTCCACCAGCACTCTGATAACACCGAGCATACTAGGGAAGAGAGTGGGCTTTATTAAGGAGAGGGGAGGAGAAGAGGGGGAAGAGGGAGGGGGTGCAGGGAGGGGGTTCCTGCTTGCCTGCCATGAGGACTCGGCAGCACCGAGCAGCTGCCCATGCCTGCTGTGCTTGTGCCTCAGTTTCCCCACTGTTCCCACAGGGCAGCACTCATCAATTAAAATTTGCAAACTTCTCTACTGAAGGCTAAATCTGGGGTGTTCTTCCTCCTCGCAGCCCAGCAGAGCATAGGCTCAGCATGATATCTACAGGGCTGGGATACGCTGGCCAACCAGGCCCCCCCCGGGATAGTGAGGACACCTATAATGTTCCCATTTGTTTGTCCCTGACATTGCTTTAGGCAGGTGGTGGCGGAGGGTACCCCCCTAGCAGACCCTGCACAGGCAAGCGTCAGGTCCCAGCAACTGTGGTGGTCCCTGGAGGAAATCCCCAATCCAGGTCAATGCAACTGCCCCCTTGGCATCCACTTCTCCAACATCTCCCCTGCAGAGGGGAGGCTTAGCTGAGCAAGCCCTGGGACAGAAACAGCCAGGGATGGAAACACAGCTGCACGGAGGAGCCCAAATGCAGTTTCTGCCCCACCTGGAAAGCTGCATGTTTCCTGCAGCAGAGCAGAAACCAGAAACAGCCACTGGGAGGAGGGGGAAAAGAGCTCTGCTGTCCCCACAGGGCTGTCTAGACAAACCCACGTTCCTGCTCCAGCGTCCTTCCCCCTCCCAAGCCCTCGGGCTGGTGGCCAGTAGACTGTTAGGCTCCCAGCTCTGCTTTCAGTCCTGCTCACACTCACACACCTCTGGCTGGGCAGCGGAGCAGAGGTGCTGCGAGACATAGGCACACCACATCCCAACACGGCCACCCTGTGTCACCCACCAGGCATGGCGTGCTGACACCAGATCCAGAAAGTGTCACCACTGTGACAGGAACCTGCTTCACTCCCTCCAATTCAGCCCATGGATGGATGAACTCACCACCAGCAGCCCTCCCACAGTTCATGGATTAAGCAAACGCTCACTAAGACAACCAAAACTTCTTATCATGTGCCCAGACCATGCTGCCAGAAAGCCAGCGCCAGATCGGGTCTGTACCTCCAGTTAGCTCAGGACAAACAGAGGCAGGGACCAAGGAGCCTGGGGGTGCACCAGCCCTATGTCCCCTCTGCCCTGTCATGCAAAAGCAACTGCTCCAGAGGACAAAAAGTTGTTTAGAGCAAGCAGCTCCTGCTGACCTGCAAAACCCCTGCTCAGGAGGGGACAGCCAAAACAGGGAGGAGATTTATGGCCAGCCACTCCCAGCAAGGAAGGGCCAGGAAGCCCTTGGCCCTCAGGGATCACAGGAATTTCAAGCAGCTGCTGCTAATAATTAAAGTGTTTCTGCAGGGAGAAGCTGTCCCAGGGTCCCTAGGCAGCTCCAATCCCAGGAAGCGAAGGGCAGACCCCACTAGGGAGCTGCCCAGAAGGCTTCCTGGGACTACAGGCTGGGGCTACAGTGTGGGCTGCCAAGTCAGGAGAGCACAGGGCTGCTGACCCTTTCCTTACCTGTTTCTCAGTCATAGCATAAATGTGCTGACGGTCGGGGCTCAGCACCAGGTCTCGCAGGATGGAGCTGCCTTCATGGGCCACAACGTTCTCATACTGCAGAGCTTGGTGCTTCCTCTCGGCTGGCAAGTCCACCAGGATCTGTGGGGAGAGTAAGGGGGGATGAGCATGATCCCTCACACACCTCAGCCCCCACCGAGGATGGGGGATACAGAATGCGCCCCATTAAGGACACCACCCCTCCATCCCACACCAGTGTGGTGACTCCACAGCCCCTGCAGCACAGCAAAATATGAGCTGCTCTGCAAGCATCCCAACCCTTTCCAGAAGACCAAACTGCAATGCCTCCTTCGCTTTACTACATTTGTCTGGTGCATTTGTACCACACTCATGCTGATAGCATTCATCTCTCTCCAGAGAGGGAGGACACATCCCTGGTTCTCACACTGCACCCCACTATGTGCTGCTGCTAAGCCCCAAAGTCCCTCCAAGTCGTAGCATGTAGCAGATGAGCCCCCATCTTGCAGCAAAGCTGTAAAACCCCATCTTGGCCCAGCAGCACAGAGAGCAGCTCGCATATCACACCGCTCCGAGCCCTGCCAGGCAGAACGCTGCAGCACACGCAGGCACGGCTCCCATCAACCCATCCATCAGAGGAAACACTTGGACTCATGACCAGGGAAGTCAACAGAGTCTCAAGGAAGTTGGAGACCACCAGAGGTTCAGAAAGCACCTTCGTTCCCTGAGCAGGAACATGGAGAAGGCTTTAAATCTCCTTATGGCTCACAATTACTTTAAAGCTCCTCCTAAGCACACCGGTTCCTGACTGTCCCAGCCATCAGCACATCAGGAGGCACCGTGAGGCTGGAGGCACACATCACGCAGGGCTAAACTCAGCTCTGCCACTTGGCATAACCTGAATGACACCTCTGCGAGCCGGAGGTACTTCCTGCTCATGCCATCACTTGTGATACTCCCAGATTCAGGCTGACCCTGGCATGGGACAGCCTCAAGGGAGGCAGTGCCAGAGAAATGCTCAGAGGGTCTGGTGGGGTGGGGTGGGATGGGATGGGACGGGACGGGACGGGACGGGACGGGACAGTGGCCGCTGGCGGCCGGGGGACGACTCTTGGCTAGGCCCGGCCGCACCTGTCGCCCCCGCGGCCTCGAGGGTTATTAATTTACGNGAGGGTAGGGGATGGGGGGGAGCCACACCAGCAGTACATTCTGCAAAAATCCCAGTGGCAGGCAGCAAAGCATTGTGCCCAGCAAGATGGAGCAAACTCTGCTTGGGATCATCTCCCTGCTGGGGCTGGCACACACACACACACACCTGGTCCAGCATCCCCATCTGCAGGACTCAGGACCCCCCACAGCAGAGCGGCAAATCAGCTGCTTGGAAGCACCCCCAAAATGCATCCCACAGCCCTGCCCCAATTATCACACCCACTCCCACAGCCCAGCACAGCCATGACCATGCTTTGTGGCCCCACAGCAGCCACTCCAGCATCCCGGCCACCTCACCCCCTCCTGCAATAAACTGCTGCCAGCATTTGCACAGCTCCCAGTCAGGAGGATATGGGCTGGGAAAGCAGATCCCGGTGTGCAGCTGATTAGCATGGAAATATATGCAGCTCACAAACAAACCGGGGCCTGTTTAATTAGAGCGGTGCCTTTGATTCACTGCCAGCCTCCTGCACGCACCAGCCTCGGATTATTTTTAGGCAGTTTTACAAAACAAATGTATTTAATTAAGAAAGAGACCCCTGAGCAACCAGAGAGAGATGAGTCCTGCATAGCAGTGAGCAAATGGGCCGCCCTCTCCCCAGGGATGTGACAACTGGGCTTGCAGGGCCAGGACAACTATTGGGAGCTCATGGGACAGCCAAAAACCCCCTGCACCTCCTTCCAAAGGACTGAAGAGCATTTACCATAACCCAAAATGGTCCTGGTTGTCACCCATCTTCTCAGCATCCTTTGCTAGAGCCCTACACAGACTCTGCTCCCCATCATCCCCGCACTTGGTGCCACTGCAGGCTGGGGAGCCCAGACGTGCTAAAGCCTCTGCCTGCCTTTTGTGCAGGGGTATCTTTCTGCCCAGGTCCAGAACCATGTTTGTTCCTACTCCAAACATCAGAGGAGGTCATGCCCCAGACACTTGGGCCATGTGGCACCCCTACCCTGCAGTGTCCCTTGCTCAGTGGTACCCAGCATCACCCCCAGAGCACAACCCTGCCTCCCCATATCTCCTTGCAAGTTGCTCCCTTCCCAGCTCTCAATTTTTCCCCTGCAGAGTCCTTCCCAAGCCAGCTCTCTGGAGGACAGTAACAGGGAGCACCCCTTCCGCTCCCCAGGAGGCACCATCTCCCCACCTCACTATGGCAAAGTGAAAAACGCACCTTTCCAATCCTTTTATGGGCCGCAGTTGTGGCACAGAATAATCAATACAGTTTTACCCTGGTTCTAAAATAGATCTATGGCTGGATGTTGTGCCGGCAGTAATTTTTAACTAGAGGGGTAATTTCCCCATTACATTATTGCACTGTGAAGTGCTGGGAAAGAGAAAGAGATGTATTAAAAAAACAACAGACATGAAGCACTTCCAGTTAATTTGAGACTCCAGGAAGAACCTAGAAATACTCTCAGTAGTCAAAAGGGGCTGGAACCCAGCCTGACACACGTCAGGATGTTCTGGTGGGGCCATGCACACACAGGAACGCTTCTCTCTAGCACCTCTCCCCCTGTTAAGGATAATCTGTAGGTGTGTTTGGGATTCAGGAAAACGGAATTTGGAAGACTTGGTAATCAAGTCATTTTCTGGTTGGCCAAAGTGCAGGGCACAGAGTGAGATTTTGAGTTAGCTCATGGTAGGAAAATGCATCCTAACACTCCTCTCCAGCATGAGGAGATCATAGAATCATAGAAAGGTTTGGGTGGAAGGAAGCTTATAGATCATCTAGTTCTAACACCTCTGTTCCAACTCCGTTATTGCATAATACCAGGTTGCTGAAAGCCCTATCCAACCTCACTTGAACGCTCCCAGGCATGGGGCATCCACAACTTCCATGAGCAACCTGTGTCAGCAGATAGACTCCAGACTTCCCCCACACCAAGCAGGACCCAACTGCCCACAACACCCACTGCTGTGCAGACAGACATGGGAACCCAGCATCAAGGCCTTTCCAGTAGGATTAGCCCAACATGAACCTGCCCATCCTGGCTAGCAGGATGAGGATGAGCTGTTTGGACTATAGTATGGTGGAGCAGCACAAGGAATGCACAAGGAGCCTCCCATCTCTTACACAGACCACCTTCCTCCCCCTCTCTGCACCCGCAGGGTAGCTGGAAGCAGGGAAAGGGGGAGAGGATGCAGTTTAATCAGAGCAGACCCCCTCAGAAACACACTCCTTCCTGCCCAGGGGAAAAGACACTTACCATAAATAAATAAATAAATAAATAAATAAATAAACATATTAACCTTTTTCCTCATCCTGATGCTGATATAATTACCCAATACTAACAATTACTCACACTAATTTCTTGCTCAGGATTCCCGCCCTTGCTCCTGCCTGCCTCGAGCTGGCTTCAGGCAGCAGCTTGGCGGTGCTGCCTCCTCCCAGGAGCTGCACTGAGGCACAGGAGCAGGAGTGAGGGTCAGCTTGAAGGGCTGCTGCCTTGTTAAGTACATGGGGAAGACCAGAGGCATGAAATTATAAACTCCCTGCTTGGGTGAATCATCTCAAAGCCAGTCCAGTAGCTGCTCTGCCAGAAACCTATGTGCACACCCTCCCCACTCAAACAAGGAGCCCACCCCATGGGGCCAGCACCCAGCACAACGTCACTCTGAAGAGGGAAGAGTTTAAGACCTGCACCCTCAGAAGCTGAGAACCCTGGCAAAGGAAGGATGAGGGAAAGGATGGGGTGCAGTGCTCCAACCCCTGGGGACCCCAGTGTAATGAGTGACTGCACACTGCACACCGCAGCTGGGCATATGCAAAGTCCTCTCCCAAGAGACCCAGAGAGCATTCCGGGGGATGGCTTTGTCTCGGCTGGAGAGAGTTGCCATCCCATACAAGGCTTTGGGCGGGGCAGGCACATCGCCTTGCTAAGAAATAGCTCCTTCCATGGCAGCATACTTCTCTGGGCAAGGTGCCCTTCAGGCTTGTCCAGGTGAGGAGGCACTTCCCCACTGCCATAACCACTGCTGATCAGCCAACCATCAGGAGAAAAATCTCCCAACATCCTTATGGCACCAGCAATGGGCATGAGGCAGAGAGGAGCATCTCCCCAGAGCCAACTTTTGGAAAGACAGGCAATGAGAAGAACACGGGGCAGCAGCCATGACCTGGCACCCACCCAACGCTGGCAGCAGGTCCAGAGGAAGACAGCACTGGAGGACAGGACTTTACAGCTCAGTCTGGGCCAGAGACACCAGGTGGAGAGGGAGGAAGCACAGCCAGAGAGGGAAAGCAGCTGCAAACATGCCAAGGCTGCTTTTGGATTTAACACATGCCAGCAGAGGTCTGTGCGGGGTCTGGGAGGTGTTTGGGTGGGCCACTGGCTCCTTACAGGACCAAAACCACATCTCTGGGAGCCCACGGAGAAGGTCCCCAAGAGACCCGATCTCACGGGGGGCACCCCCCTAAACCAGAAAGAGCAGGCTCTTCACTGCCCCGCAGCCAGTCCTCCCGCGGGCCCTCCCACCGCAGCCTTACATCTCTCCCCACCTCCAGGCTCTCAAGCCTCCATCCTGGGTCCCAAGCGGTCCCCCACAGACCCCTCCTCCGGGCAGGAGAAGTGCTCAGCCAGGCTTTGTACTCTTATCTGTGCAGGGCTGTGATTAATTCGCAGCGGCTGGCAGCAGCTACAAGAGGAGGGCGCTTTTGCCCGCCTGCCACACTTCAAAGGCAGGGACTTATCTGCCTGAAACACACTCCGCAGCCTTTTCACGGGGACCCTTTCCAGTTCCACGGGGCTTGCACGGTGCTGACGGGCAACGCGAAAGAAAGGCTTATTTATGGAAGTGCATTTCAAAGCCTCCCCTCNGTTGCTGAAAGCCCTATCCAACCTCACTTGAACGCTCCCAGGCATGGGGCATCCACAACTTCCATGAGCAACCTGTGTCAGCAGATAGACTCCAGACTTCCCCCACACCAAGCAGGACCCAACTGCCCACAACACCCACTGCTGTGCAGACAGACATGGGAACCCAGCATCAAGGCCTTTCCAGTAGGATTAGCCCAACATGAACCTGCCCATCCTGGCTAGCAGGATGAGGATGAGCTGTTTGGACTATAGTATGGTGGAGCAGCACAAGGAATGCACAAGGAGCCTCCCATCTCTTACACAGACCACCTTCCTCCCCCTCTCTGCACCCGCAGGGTAGCTGGAAGCAGGGAAAGGGGGAGAGGATGCAGTTTAATCAGAGCAGACCCCCTCAGAAACACACTCCTTCCTGCCCAGGGGAAAAGACACTTACCATAAATAAATAAATAAATAAATAAATAAATAAATAAATAAACATATTAACCTTTTTCCTCATCCTGATGCTGATATAATTACCCAATACTAACAATTACTCACACTAATTTCTTGCTCAGGATTCCCGCCCTTGCTCCTGCCTGCCTCGAGCTGGCTTCAGGCAGCAGCTTGGCGGTGCTGCCTCCTCCCAGGAGCTGCACTGAGGCACAGGAGCAGGAGTGAGGGTCAGCTTGAAGGGCTGCTGCCTTGTTAAGTACATGGGGAAGACCAGAGGCATGAAATTATAAACTCCCTGCTTGGGTGAATCATCTCAAAGCCAGTCCAGTAGCTGCTCTGCCAGAAACCTATGTGCACACCCTCCCCACTCAAACAAGGAGCCCACCCCATGGGGCCAGCACCCAGCACAACGTCACTCTGAAGAGGGAAGAGTTTAAGACCTGCACCCTCAGAAGCTGAGAACCCTGGCAAAGGAAGGATGAGGGAAAGGATGGGGTGCAGTGCTCCAACCCCTGGGGACCCCAGTGTAATGAGTGACTGCACACTGCACACCGCAGCTGGGCATATGCAAAGTCCTCTCCCAAGAGACCCAGAGAGCATTCCGGGGGATGGCTTTGTCTCGGCTGGAGAGAGTTGCCATCCCATACAAGGCTTTGGGCGGGGCAGGCACATCGCCTTGCTAAGAAATAGCTCCTTCCATGGCAGCATACTTCTCTGGGCAAGGTGCCCTTCAGGCTTGTCCAGGTGAGGAGGCACTTCCCCACTGCCATAACCACTGCTGATCAGCCAACCATCAGGAGAAAAATCTCCCAACATCCTTATGGCACCAGCAATGGGCATGAGGCAGAGAGGAGCATCTCCCCAGAGCCAACTTTTGGAAAGACAGGCAATGAGAAGAACACGGGGCAGCAGCCATGACCTGGCACCCACCCAACGCTGGCAGCAGGTCCAGAGGAAGACAGCACTGGAGGACAGGACTTTACAGCTCAGTCTGGGCCAGAGACACCAGGTGGAGAGGGAGGAAGCACAGCCAGAGAGGGAAAGCAGCTGCAAACATGCCAAGGCTGCTTTTGGATTTAACACATGCCAGCAGAGGTCTGTGCGGGGTCTGGGAGGTGTTTGGGTGGGCCACTGGCTCCTTACAGGACCAAAACCACATCTCTGGGAGCCCACGGAGAAGGTCCCCAAGAGACCCGATCTCACGGGGGGCACCCCCCTAAACCAGAAAGAGCAGGCTCTTCACTGCCCCGCAGCCAGTCCTCCCGCGGGCCCTCCCACCGCAGCCTTACATCTCTCCCCACCTCCAGGCTCTCAAGCCTCCATCCTGGGTCCCAAGCGGTCCCCCACAGACCCCTCCTCCGGGCAGGAGAAGTGCTCAGCCAGGCTTTGTACTCTTATCTGTGCAGGGCTGTGATTAATTCGCAGCGGCTGGCAGCAGCTACAAGAGGAGGGCGCTTTTGCCCGCCTGCCACACTTCAAAGGCAGGGACTTATCTGCCTGAAACACACTCCGCAGCCTTTTCACGGGGACCCTTTCCAGTTCCACGGGGCTTGCACGGTGCTGACGGGCAACGCGAAAGAAAGGCTTATTTATGGAAGTGCATTTCAAAGCCTCCCCTCTTCCCTCTCAACATACACTGAGGGAAGCAGAGAGTCCCCCAGCCCCAAGGATCTCCACTGGGGACAGAGATTAAACAGGCGGGGACAAGATGAGGCTGTGAGGAGAGGATGCTGGAAAGAGGTCCCTGCCCTACCTGTGCCCATGTCCTGGTCCCCTCCTGCCCTATCATCTTAGCAGTGAGCAGCTCTGTAGCACATCCCTGAGTTGGGAGGAGGAAGATGCTTTATCATGGGTGGAGGGCAGAGTCCAGCCCCAGGAGTGAAACCTTGCCATCTCCAGGCCATTGGTGCTCACAGCTCAGGCATCATGGAAGCCCCAGGCTCCCACACCCAAATCAGCAGGGGAACATGTCCCCTCCCTGGGAGCGGGGCCATGTGAACACCCCCAGCATTCTGCTTTTATTTTGGCACCATGCACTCAAAAGGCATAGGCCAAACATAACCAGAAGAGGAGTGGGTCCTGGGAGAGGTGCCCCCCCAAGCCATAGGGCCACCTCCCAGAGGCAACAGAGGGCCCGTGCAGCCTGGCCACTCTGGGGCAGAGGTGACAGCTGCTGCATAGTGTCACACAACACCACGCTGACAAGCCTACAGTTGGAAAAGGCACATCCCATGTCCAGCCAGGGGGGCTCACGGGGAAAGGGATGGCCTTGGGGGGGTCAGCCTGCACAGCCCCTCCTGGCACATGGCCTAGGGTCACCCTAAGGCAGTAAGACAGTGTGGGGACAGCGACACCAGCTGTCCCTCCACATGCCTTTCCCCAGGACCAGCAGCTGCCACACACACACCCTTCTCTAGTTACCAAAGGAAGGGAAAGAGTTTAAATTAAATTCCTGGATCAGGTGCTCCAAGGAGACACACACTCTTCTTCCCTTCACCCAGAAAGGTGCAGCAAAAGGCAGGGACGGGAGCAGCTGCAGGGCCATGGCATCATCTGTCCCATGGGCATGGCCTTGGGAGCTGGGTACTACTGGAGAGGGGGGCACTGGCATGCTGAGGGTCAAGAGCAGGGAAGTCAAGGCAGTGGCTCCTGCTCCCTCCCACTGTATTTCAGGTTACCAAACTTTGGTGTCCAGAGTGGTGAGGATTTACCTCCAGCTTTACTCAGATAACCAGGAAATTGCCATCAGGAGTGCCTCAGCCACGCTTTACCAGGGCTTACCCTATGGCTGCTCTGTGCCACAGGGCAGGAGCCGGGCACCCAGCGGAAGGGTACGGACAGCCGGCAGCAGGGCCACAGGTAGGGCTGTGGGGATGCATCTCACAGGGGCTCGCCCCAGGGCTGGTGACACGATGGGCCCCGCAGAAACATCCCAGCTATGCAAGGCAGGCTGGCAGCCGGCACCCGGCTCCCACTGTTCCCCCAGCAGGCTGGCCAGCCACCCTCCCCGCCATGCCACCAGCTGCCTGCACAGGAATGCACCAAGATCAGACACATGCCTCCCGCCAGACTGGCAGGCAACTGCGGGCTGCTTGAACCCGGCACAGCTGGGTCCTGTCCTCCTGGCCTCCTCTGCAGGAGAAGGTTTCACTGGCCGCTCACACACGGCTGGGATGCTCCTGCCTCATCACTAACCTGCCAAGGAGCAAGGTAAGCTGCCCTATTCCATTCAGTGAAACCAATTCACTTGATAAAGACGAGTACAAGCCAGGCTTTTGCCCTGGGCCAAATATCACCCTGAGCTGGAGAATTTTGGGACTTTAATCATATTGGCACAATAAGGCAAAATACAAGGAGATACTTAATCTAAATCAATGCTCAAATGCTCAGCAACAAATCCAGCACGTCACCGACACTGGCAGATGTGATGCAGGTTCACCCAGCTGGTTTCGAAGCTCATGTTACTGCCAGTGTGTCATCCCCAGGCAAGATCATGAGCTCAGCCACATGGGCTGAGGACAGATGCATTCACTGTACCTCTCCGGGGAGGTGGGGTGTGAACTGGGTGAAGGCACTGGGGTTTGCCATAGGAAAGAGAAGAGAGAAGGAGGCAGGGCGGCAACTCTGCCCAGCAGGCCCCCAAAACATGGCAACACCTTCCCCAAACTTCTCAACCTCCTTTTTCTTTCATTTATACTCATTTTCCATCTTTTCCCCTTGTTCAGCCACCCACACAAGTGGTGCTCCACCATGCTAAGTGGGCTCAGCACAGCCAGTTACATCGGCACCAGCCCACATGGCACAGCATAGGGCTGACCAGCTCCATGCTCACCATCTGCAAACCTTCCTAAAATCTCTTCTGACCACGTCTGCCAGCACTGCTCCATCAGCAGGATAGGAAGTACAGCCCAACACACCGTTCCAGCAATTTTCACAGAATTAAGACACTGTCAGAAAAATCCGTCCCATCCTTCTGTACCAAAACTGAACTGCTGGAAAGAGGGAGCAAGTGCCAGGGTAATGCATAGGAGAAGCACCTTTGGCAGAGTCAAACCCAGGTGCAGGAGGGACTGATAGATAACAATGAAGGGGTAGGATGAATTACAGGCACCCCCCCACTGAGAGCCACACAATGTGTGATGGGTTAAGGCAGTTGCCCCACTTCCATCCCGAATAAAGCCCCAGTTCCCATCCCCATCCCCATCCCCACCAGCCCCACGGCAGCTCCAGCAGTCTTGAGCCATTGATTTCTCAGCTTTGCCCTTCAAAACCCTCTTGGCTCAGAGCCCAGTTCATATCATCTAGTCACTCAGGAGCAAAATATCTCTATTACTATTACAATTATTTCCCAATCAGCATCGCTCAGGGCTGAGGCAGTCAGAGGGGGCCCCCAACAAGCAAATCAATGGGCAGGCACTGCCCTGGGGCTGCTGGGGACCAGGCAGGAGGCGCTGGCAGCTACTGAGTGGCACAAGGAAAGGGGGAAGGGGGAGCCCAGGGACCCATCCATGTGATGCTATGACCTGCAAGGTGGCAATCCTTGGTCTTTGCTGACCCTCAGCCAAGCAACAGTGATGCAACTTAACCTCTGTACAGAGTGTGCGCGCAGCCACCAACCCTGCACGATCTGTCTGCCGCGCAAGGGCTCTGCCTCCAAAGCTAAAGAGAACTGACCGCAGTTCCAGGGTGTCCCTGGGGGCAGCATGGCATCTGCCAGGGCATCAGTTCCCTGGGGAGGGAGCGACAGAGTGTCTCAAAACTATGCCTCCAGCAACACAGTGCCTGTGCCCATTCCAGCGTAAATAACCAGTGAAACCCCAGTACCACATCCCACCACAGAAATGTCCCTCTCAAGGGAGAGGAACACAGGCAGGTGAGTCAATCCTGCTTTTTCTCAAGCCTTGGGAAGAAAGGAGGGAGCTCTGGAGGTGGGAAAGCCCAGTAACAGATGGAGAAGGAATTTTAGCCTTGCAAAATGGAAGGTAAGGGCAGGAAGAGCACACAGCAAAATGTGACAGGGATCTCCTCTCTGCATCGCACTGTTCTTCTCCATGTAAAAATAAAGCCCTGGGTGACAGCAGTGAAGGGCAGAGCACATCACAGAAATACTGGATTATTTTTTCTCCTGCTCATTAATTACTGTAGGCATCCCAAGAGCCCCAGCAGGCCCCAGGCATGAACGGCATGAATGAAGCCATGGCAATGTGTCACCCTCCCAGCTCCTACAGGACTCAGACTGCACGTGACCATCCTGGGGCGAGTTAATACCTAAAACTTCCAGAGAAGGCCCTGGGGAGAAAGCTTTCACCTGAAGGACTCAATACTGAGTTTTCAAGACAAAAGCCATCTCTTCCACTGCCAAGGCACTGGCTCCTCCAAAGAGATCACAGGGGGACCAGCCAAAACCCTTGGCTACTGGTCCCCCCTGACATACAGCCCATCAGAGCAAGCAGAGCAGACCCAGAGCCACCATCCCCAGCCTCTCCATAGCTTAGAAATTGCTATTTATTCTGCAAATCCAAAGCACCACTTATTTACCTCAATGATGCTGCTCAGCTCAACAGGGCAGCATAAACCTTTCCTGAGCTTCCCTCAGCTTCTGCCCAAATATGCAACCAGACCAAGATATGCCAACATGAATGCCAAAGGCTTGTCCCACCACCCTCACCATCCTGCACTTGGGACATTGAGTGATGATCAGGCAAAGTCTCTGCCCACAGCCAGGGGCTCAAAGCCTTGCTGCCTGAGAATAGGAATGGGGACCGCCCCATTTCCAGGGAAAAAAAGGCATGGAGGGGGCAGCAGGCCTTCACCAGGGACACGTCAGGAAGTATGAGCTCCCAGGGCTGCAGCACAGCTGGAGATCAGCTGGATCCCTCCTCCCCTCTTGGCTCCAGGAAAATAGCTGTTTCCTTCCTGGTCCCTAAACAATACAGCAGTGTGAGAGGAGCTGCCTGAGGACTAGGCAGGGGCTGTTAGCCCTGCAAACAGAGGAGCCAGTGGCAGGAAAAGCCCACAGAGCGGAGGCTGTGGAGGGACATACCCCAAGGGTTTCCGGGTACTCCCCCGGTAAGGTCCCCCTCCACCCCAGCAGCCCCACACACAGATTCAGCACCAGTCAACCCCTGTTTTAGTGGGGCTGCCTGTGCAGGGCACAATGGCTCGTGTCTGGATTTACCCATCCATCAGACTCCAACACCTTCTGCACCTCCATCTCAGCCCCCCACTCATTCAGCTCCAACCACATAAGTGCACCAGCCACTATTTCCACGGCATAAGAGCCAAAAGCCATTTCCTGCAGCAAGGTGGTTATAATAGGAACAAAATCCACTGCACATTCACCTCCACACAGGAAGAAGGACAACACCGATGGCATACGGGGTTCAGCTTCATCTATTTAACACCAGCTTTGATCCCCTCCTACCCATCAGTCCTCTTTTCACTGCAGCTCTGGGCTGTCCTGGTGTTTCATCTCCATGGACAAACCACACCAGACTGCCCAGGAGAAGCTGATAAGCAATAAACAATCAGGGTCTAAATATTACAGGGCAAAGTGATATTAAATATTAAGAGCCAGCACAGGCAGCAGGACTGGGCATGCAGAATTTCTTACAGATTCAATGACAAAATCATACATTACATGATGGACTCCATGGGAATGCAACCCATGTCATCAGGAGAAGACAGAAAGTTACAGTCACACTTCTTTTTTAACCTTTTCTGATCAACAGTTCCACTATCAACATGCCACAATCAAATCTCTAGGTCCTGCCTTTCCTCATAAAACAATCTCTGCTCCAAACACAAATACCTTCAAGACTGGAGAAGAAATCCTCCAGCATTCCATGGCCAGTGATCCTGGTGATAACAGCCAGCTAATCCTGGCTTCACACTGAGCACACCAGAGTGCCTGCAAATATTTCGCTTGCAATAGACTTAGACACTCTCATTTACTCTGGCTTGAGCTCTTGATGCTAAATTCCCTGATCTTCCTTTTTGTTCACATTTTACAATTTCATTCCCATACTCTAAATTTCTGGTCCTCCTACAGCATTTCCAACCCAGAGAGCCACATCCCTGGCTACACTAGACCCTTCTATACATCTCCAAAAAGCCAAGGGAAAGCTATGGGGCCATGAATCCCCCCCATGCAGAACACAGAGTGAAGAAAACCACTTGTCTGCAGTGGGCTCCCTGTACAAAACCTGGATGGAAATTAGGCCCTTCAGTCTGTGCATCAGAGCAATTTCGAAGGAGAGATTGAGAAGATTTAAATATAGAGATTGCTTTCCCTAAGGATGCTGCTCAAGATATTTAAGAGCTCAGGTTTTACACCGCATGGATTTCCTTTGGCACCGATGCAGAACTCCCTGCCCTGCTTCTGCAGGCTCTCAGGGAGCACAGGGTCCTGTTGGCCAACACAGAGCCCATCACTGACCACAGAGTGGTGTGGCCACATTTTACCCAGGGGGCTAAAATGGGGCACAGAGGGGCTGGAGCCCACCCTGAGCTTTCCAGGTGTAATAGCACTCGGCCACAAAGCATTGTGACCTCAGCTCTTGCAGGTCCGTGCAATGGGAAATGAAGAGGCTGGATATTTCCTCAACAAATTCCTCCTGGGAATGCAGGGCTGCTCTCTGAAAGCCCGGCTCTTGCTAAGACCAGACCAGACCAGACCACATGCCACATTCAAAACCAAGTTCTCAGAAGATCTTTAAGGAACACCTACCACCCTCCCCACCATTCCCAGCGCTTCCAGGGGATCTCAAGTGGAGCTGCTACCCACCAGGACTTGCCAGCACCTTGGCCATGGAGCATTCCCACATGGGAATGCAGTCGACACTTGGCAGCCTAGAGAGAGCTGGGCTGGGGTCAAGAACAGCTGCACCTTACCAGCCTGGTGCTGGAGAGAACGGAGATGGGGACAGGCAGACAGCCCCCGGATAAACAGCTTTATTCCGAGGTGCAGCCCTGGCAGACACCCATCACGTGCCTGAATATTTGTAAAGGGAGGCCAAGGGGTGGGAAATTATGTTAATTAAAGTTTTAATTACTGTAACCAAACGAGTAGTATAATTACTTTATTCTCACAGAGACTTCAAACTGATTAAGGACCACGTGCACAATCTTTGGGTTGATGCAGTTTTTAATTAAACGTGCCATTGAAGATGGTGAGGGGGTGGGCAGGACGATGGCTCAGCCCTTCCTGGACCTCCAGGGACCTCATGTGAGGAGGGAGCACAGTTTGGTAGAGACACGTGGGTCAGCAACAGCAGCCAGTGCCAAAGGCAGCTGCTCTGGGAAAACTGAAGCTGCAGGGTGCACACTGGTGTCTTGCAGGAACAGCTCCTCTCCTATACATCAGCCTTCAGCTTCACATTTCCCCAAAACATCTACCTTTACAAACATTTCCAAAACAGCCCCACATGGGCACTGAAAATATTAATAAACCAGTGCTGCCAATTGAAGGGAATGATTAAAAAACAATTTCGCAAAGGTATCCTTTTCAAATAATAATAATACTAAAAGACAAAGCAGTAGAAATTAAATTCCCAGTCCCCTACCTCAAATAAATAGTATCAGAATTTGAAATGAGACATAATTACCCCAGCAAGGTTAAAGCCGCTAATGCACATGGAATACAGAATCACCATCCATCATAATCATATCTCATATCGCAGCCATTATTTATAATTAGGAGGCACAGTTTAAAAAACACATAAAGACGCCCATGCAATGCAGTAATTCTTCTGTTATTGCTCCTGGAGGGCCAATCCTGCTCGGATTTGTGGAGTCCAGGATCAGGCAAAAGTAATTCCCTAAAAGTCATTTCCAAAAATCTCCTCTCATGGAGGGGAACCCACATCAGCCCACCCGCAAGCCCTGCTGGCAGCAGTAGGGCACAGACAGGCTGCACTGGGTTCCTCCCGGCCATTTCAAACCCAAGTGGGCTCACAAAGCATCCAGACATGAATTTACAATTTTTTTCCTCCAAATGTCAGTGCAGGAAGAGTGGAGCTGAGCAGACAGGAGAGCCACAGCCTGGCTCTGCGAGGCAGGGACATGCAGGCGACGGCTGGCCTGGTGAGCTTTGCCCAGGACTTTTTCCTCTGCTGGGTGGTTGCTTTTTTTTTTAACCTATTTTCAAAACCACAGAACGAGTTACAGCAAGAGGTGGGAAAACCAAAAGCTAACCCCAGAGCTGCTGAAAGCTGCCCTCCTTTGAAGCGTGGGCTTTGCAGTCTGCCCCCATGCCCCACTGAAATATTAACAAGCTTCCGGCGAAGCAGGAGGAAATTACGCTTAATACATTCTGGGGAAGTCCGCAGACAGCAGTGCCGAAGCAGCAGAGACTGGCTCTAGAGGGACCTGCCTCCAAATCCCCTTTCCTGCCAGCAACATGGAGCAGCCAGTCTGCAGCCCTGCAAGGACGTGAAGCAGCTCCATCGCACACACCAGCGCTGAGCAAAGCCTCGCACAGAAAAGAACAAATCCCTCAATACGGTGGGGTACATAGCTGGTTCTGAGCCCCAGAGTCTGGGAGAAGTGGATTTACACCCTTTGATGACAAAATACAAAGCAACAGTAGTTGGAGAGGGTGTCCTGGGGACATAGAGTCATGATGGCAGAGGTGACAGCAAAAGCCCAAGGATGAGGCTACAGAAAGGAAAGATGCATGAACATATGTATGTAAATCTAAGGTACAGTGTGTTTGTGGATGGAAAAGCAAGCTGGGATAAGGACAGGGAAGAGCTGAAGCACAAGTCTCCTGCTCAAGCAGTCCCAAGAAGCAGTTCAGCCCTCAGCAGCCCAAGGGGAACAGCCGGCTCGCCCCACCAGTCTCATGACTCTTACTCACAGCAAAGCTGCACTTTCTCAGAAGTTTCATTAAGCCGTAAAATAATAAAAAAATAACGAGGAAGGGAAAAAAAAAGCCAGCTTGCAGATGCACATACAAACACACATCCCCCAGAACCCAGGAAACACTTTTCAAATGAAAGTTGCTGTAAAGAGAGCAAAACCTCAGCCAAATTTTCAGCCCACGCCCCCTTACTGGAGGTGCTGTGCCCCTACAGCACAAGAGGATAACAGGCACAGGGAGTAGCTGGAAGAAGGGCACAGCCAGAAAGAAGGGCTCTGTGCAGAGCAGCACTACCCCACAGCCACCATGAAATGGGGAGAATAAGCCTTTTTGGGGTTCAGACACTGCCCACCTGGCCATCAGCTCTCTGGGGCAGGTTGTCTTCTTGCATGGTGAGTACCAGCCTAGCCTATGCACCTCATCGTGAGTGAGGACTCCCCACACCTCCAGGGCTGCACATAGGGGACGTAATGGCACCTCTCAGGCCTGCCCTGAGCATTTTCCAGCTCCTCCTTTGTTTCAGACAGCCAGTGTACTGCTCAGCATGCTGAGTATCTGCAGGCTTGCAGGAATCAGTAAGTTTTAGGAAGAATACTTTGTGAATGCCAGAGATAGGACACTCCACACAAGACTATGGAGGAGGAATAATGCAAAGTCAAAGGGGAGTGGGTCATCCCCCTGCAGCCAGTGCTTCCCCAAGCCCTGAAATGGTCATCAGCAGATCACTAGGCTCTGTCTGAGATCCCTCAGCCACTTGAGCCCCGATAGCACACACCAGAAGGACTTTTAACATCAGTGGAGGCTGAGTTTACCGCAAGCAAAAGAAGCAGAGAGAGAAGGAGGTGCTTTGCAGGCTTGGGCAGAGGATCACTATTTGCCCTTCCAAGTACTGAAAACTAATCCCCCCTTCCCCCTTTTTATGCCATTGAAAACTTGACAGAACCTCCTAGCGCTTTGCAGTTGAAATTGGCAGGTCTTAAATTAATTGACTGCAATTTTACACAACAACATGTTTAGCTGCGAGCTGGCCCACAGCCCGCTTGGCTCGCCACCACTCCCCAGACACTTTTCAAGCAACCTCCAAAACTTCATAACACATTGAAGGCGAGGCGAGCAGGCTGCCAACGTGACCCTCTCACTGCCAAAAGCGAGCCCTGCCTCCCCTTGCCCCCACCCCGACCCTGCTCTAGCTCCTCCAGTATTTTCCCCCATTCTCGTTAATGGCTCGTTAAATTATTCTTATCATCTCCGAGGATTTTTGCTCCTCCAAATGCTGAGGAGCATGGGGCGGGCTGGGTTACGGGCCCACTGCTTTACCATGGAAACGGCAGCCATGGGACCAATGCACGCAACAGGAGTGAGAAAAGTCAGGGTGGTTTTTTTTATTTCAATCCACCCTGACGCATTCCTGTTCTCTTTCTGCTTAATACCCCGAAGGACAAAGCCCAAAGTGAAAGATGACAATGCAGTGGCAGGTTTGTAATGACCCTATCCTCCTGGATCCTCTGAGTACTTGGGGTAATGCAAAAATACACAACCCCAGTGCCCAGGAATGAGAAGATGCCTGCAACCCACCTCCCACTCACCCAAAAAACAACCATGCTCCTCTTAAGAGAGAGTCTGGGGGTGCACTGTGCCTCATGTGGAGCCTGCCTGCAACCCAGCCCCCAGAACTCAGGGCTGGTCCTGGCTCGAGGTCTCCCAGCCTTTCTGCCAGCTCCCGTGAGATGCTGCCGCTGCCTCGGCCAAGCACCCCAGCGATGAGTCAGCCCCAGCTCCCAGCCGTCATGTAATCCCATCCCCAGCGCCGGGCGGCTTTCCAGGGCATGTCCACAACATGAAAGGCGTGTTATCGCCACACTGCTGGGTCGAGAGCTGGAGGAGGAGAGGGGAGGATTGCTCCAGCTCTGCCGAGGACTTGGGTCGAGCAGCTGATGCTCTGCGAAAGCCAAACTGGGGGTGGGTTGTTTGTGTGATTTCATTGCTTGAACAAACAGAAACATCCTGTATGTGATTAAGAGCCTTTATGAAAAACACACCAGCACTGAGCCCCACAGCTGGGGCCAAAGGTATGGCTGTGGCTGAAAGGCAGCGCACAACAGGGCTCGGACGCTCCGGGGTGAGCAGAGCTCCCTTGCAGGTTCACACAGCCACAGCACCCCAGGGATGTTTCAGACCATGCACAGAAACGGACATCCCCACTAGGAAATCACCTCCCCCATAAAACGGCAGTTTTTCCACGCCAACCTCCCCAAGCTCTAGGGAGCAAGAGGCACAGCAGGGTTACAGACAGCCCACACGCCGCAGGCAATGGCTGCTCCGGGAGAGACAGCCAAGGCTCTAACATCACTCTGAAGCTTTAATTCTTTCCTTTATCACCTTCTGCCCCAGAATATCAAAGTACTCCACACATGTCTCAGGATTGCTCCTCCTTTTGGCTGCAGGCATCACCACCCCGGTTGGCACAGAGAACTGGGCAAATGTAGGCAGGAAAAGGGAACTGACCACAATCCACCATCACCTCCCTTCCCCCCCCCACCGGCCCAAAAAAGGGAGAACTCCAGCTCCTGCCAAAAAACAGGACTTGCCTGGACTTGTGCAGCCATCACCTCCGCAGCCCCTGCCCTCCACTCCAACAGAGCTGCCTCGAGGGAGCCACGCCAGGAAAACACATGCTTTTGTTTAAGGAGCACAGGCTGAGCAGGGAAAAAAGCACTTAAACGTTACACACTCACACATCAAAAAAAAAAAAAAAAAAAAAAAAAAAAAAAAAAAAATTAAAGTTTTGAAGTTGTTTCTCTTTGGCAAGGTTCAAAATAGGGTAAGGCTTTTTTTTTTGCTGGGAGGCTTTAAAAAAAAAGTGTATTTTATCCAAACCATCCTTGAAAAATTCTTGAGATTTATTACCAGAAACTTTTCCTCCAATTAGTTGCTTCTATACAACTATCATTTTCCTGATGAAAAACAACACCAGAAACTCGCAAGCTATTTAAAAAACGTTCACTGTCTCTCTGTTTCTCCCTGCTCTTGAGCATAAACAGAATTAGAGAGGTTAAAGGGGTCAAAAACAACAGTTTTGACTCAACAGCCTTGACCAGTGAGAGCTGCCACCCATGGCAGGGACACTGAGGGCAAGACTTGGAGCTCAGTAGATGCTGCACAAATATCTCAGGTCCTCAGGTATGAGGTAGCACCTCCAGCTCCAACTCAGAAATGCACAGTGGGCCAAGTCGCAGCCGAAGAATCATGTACTTGGAGATTCGGGCTGGGTTTCTAGCCAAGGCTTTCACGTCCCAGTGGTGAGGATGCTCACACAAGTGTGACAGCACGTGAAAGGCGAAACCGAAGCCGAACAGAGGTGAGTAGAGATGCTTCCATCCCAGGAGGGAGGCATCGACAGCCACCTGGGCAGATAAGGTCTCACGGAGTACCAGAGCTGTTTGCATGCTCTTTATCACTTCCATTTCCAAAATAAAGCCCGGTCTCATTTCAGTATCCCAGGCGAGCAGGAAATGGGCAGAAGGACAACCTCAACTGCACACGGTCTGGAAGGACGAGGCTGCAGAGGGGAAGGCAAGTCGTGATGCGGGACTCCATGAAGGGTGGGACACAGATGCACTCCATCTCTGGGATAAGTGGCTAAAGAGCAGGGAGCTCAAGGCACAGCAAGCAGCAAATGCAGCAGGGACCACAGGTGGTGGGGGCCAACCCAGGCTGTGCCAGCCCCGCCACAGCCTCCAGCCAAAAATGCTGATGCTGCCATAACACCGAGTTACCACAATTTAAGGAACACACCTGCAGATGGGCAGCAGCACCACATTGTCACACAGTGTGCCCTTAGCCACCAAGGGGAACCACACCTTGAAGCTCAAGCAAGCACATTTACCTGTCCGCATTCCCTGCTCCTCCATCCCCACACTGAAGGCAGCAATTTTTTCACCTCTTTCAAAAAAAAGCCATTGGAGGAAGAAGCCAAAGCTCACACATCCTGCATCGAAGCTGACTCATCCCCCTGGGAGAGCCCAGGAATCTCATTCCCAGGTTATGTGCTCCAGCCACAGGCTCACACTTTCCCACCGGCAGATTCGAGGAGGGAAGGAGAGGCAGGAAGGAAACCCCCGGCTGAGACAGGGAGTGTTTATCTCACCTAGTAGAAACACATCTTTAATTTTAAACATTGAGCGTAAAAACAAGATCCCTTGAGGCTCATAAACATACCAGAAAGAGAGGGAAAACAACATGGGGTAACCGTGGAGAAATAAAGGAAGAATTCAGTTTGGGAAGTTCCCATCCGTCGCACAGGGTGGGGATCAGCTGGCATGGGCTGTGCATACAAGGTGCAGTTTTCAGGGGTTTGGGTCTTTTTAAAGGACTTTGCTAAGTTCTCAAATAAACCATCACAAGCATCACCCTCCCCCAGGAAACCAGGGGTGGTGGCAGTAAGCCCAACCAAATCCACTGTTTCCATGCAGGGGAATGGGCATGGAGGGGAATGGCTGCTCCGCGCCCTCTGCCAAGAAAGCTGCCAGTACTAGATGTCTCCAAGGTCCCACATCCCGACATCCTCACCAGGGCTGCTAAGCATTTCTGTGTGGCTGTCACCAACATACCCACTTTCCTTAGCTAATTACAGATGCAGTCACCCTGGCCAAGACACAGACCTATTTTTGGAAACTTTCAAAGAAAAATAAATACGTATGTAGAAAGAGAGAGACACACATACGTGCACATATCAAATTGCATCATATTTTCCCCCATTAATTTTTTCAGTTGCATTCTGCTCAACAACTACCAATTAATTTTTGACCACTGTTAATGGAACGCAAAAAGTCAGGGGAACCAGAGAACAGCCAGGCGGTGACCCAGTCTCCAAGACCAGCAGGACTGCAAACTGCTCCACAGACCTCAAGCTTGCCCACAAGCACCTCTGCGGAGCCCAGAATCCATCCTCAGAAGGATTTGGCTGTCTTTCCATAAAAATTTAGTATTAAGTCCTGGTTGAAAAGAGCATCAGCAGTGACATGAGTTTGGTGGAGCTCAGGTATTGATTGGGGTTGCTGCTGGGAGGGTTGGGAGGATGCAAGAGGGACAGGGAAGACTGAGGGTGAGAAAAGCCCTGCTGGAGACATATGGATACTGTGTCCTTCAAGGTGGGAAACATGACCAGGGGTTCCCAAATGAAGTGACATTCATGAGTCTCCAGCTCCCTCCTCCCTGAGCTCCACTGAAGAACAGCCACACCAAAATCACATGTACATTTAACGTCGTCCCTTCACCTGTCACTAGTCCAGCTCCCACTCACACAGCTCCAGAGGTCCATCATATCCAGCAAGGACTGAAAGATGTCCCTAGAAAGGCAAGGAAACCCCTTACCTTGGGAACTGCCAGCCCATGAAGCAGCATTACCAGCATTAAGCCTTCAGCTATAGCAGCACCAGGTTTGCTCTGCAGATGCCAGCACATAATTAAGATCTACAGGGCTCTGTCAATCAAGGGGAGAAAGAAATGGCAGGGAACCCTCTCCTGGGACACAGCAGAAGCTCACACATTGCTGGTGCCAGGATGCCCAAGGGATCTTGGGCATTGCTGGTGGGATGGCACAAATCCAATCCACCCCTGGAGCAAGCAGCCAGGCTCTCCACCCTCCAAACTGCCTCTTCTCACCTGCTTTATGAACTGTAAACCCCTCAAAGCCAAGCCTGTGCTCTCCCAGTGCAACATCTTTCCTAACTCCTGTTCCAAAGGGAACAGCCTCTTAACAGCCTATGGGATACTGCAACCCATGGTGGCCCTGGAGGGAAGAGCCAGCACTGCATGCATGGGATGCTACAGGGTGCTACAAGGGTTTGAGGCTTCAGTCTGGCCCACTAAGGAGGCAGGGAGGGGCAAAGAACCTTTCCAGGGCTCCAGACACAGGGAGGAAAAGTCCAAGGAAAGCAGAGGCTGCAAAGAACAAGTCCCCTCCTGCTCCAAAACATTCTCATCAACTCTTCCCTTCAGGCCAAACCATGGAGCTTGGACCCACCAGCTCCCAGCCCACACTGCAGCAGCATCAGGGAGCAGCATGGGAAAGTTGCACCACAAGAGCACACACAGCCTGGACAGCAGCGGGACAATCCCCCTCTTTTACCCTGGAGCACCAACCTTTCCCAGTCTGTTCCCAAAGAGGGACTGCTCAGCAGGGTGGAGCGGCATCCCCACTACTCCAGAGCTACGCACAGCCACACTAGCGCACAAATTGCTTCATCAAATGTCATCGCATTAAGCCAGTTTCATGAATTTAACATTGTCCCCGGACTATTGTTTGCCTGAAAATTAAATTATGGCAACATTTGTTGTTTCAACGAGTCTGTCTGTCAGGGACGGGGCTGGAGGAGGAGATGCAGGCACAGGCAGGGGATTCCACTTCAGCAGTCGGGCTCCTGTGGACATGTGGCTTCAGCGAAGATGGACAACACAGCCACAGCTTCCTTCATGGGGGTGGGAGAAGAGAAGAATCAAGCCAACATGTTGTTTCAACAAAAGCCAGCCATGCCAGATGTGGAAACGTGAGCCAAGCTGCCTGGAAAGGGAAACTATCTCTGTTTTGGAGCAAATAAAGGCTCTGATCAGCCCCAGCAGCCACTGGCCAGCACAGTAAAGCATCACCCCATCTCCCTCAAGGCACCATGGACCCTGGCTTCCTCCACACAAGGAGCTCAGGTTGGCAGTCCAGGGCTTTTTGATCTTTCCAGATTACAAAGCTTTGCCGCATACAGGAACACTGAGAAATTTCTCATTTACTCTTCCTTTTCCCTAGAGCAGCTCCTCTCTGCAGTATCAGAAACAAAGGTGACAACCTTTCACTTTGTAAAGAAAACCACCAAACGAAGCGGACTATAAATAGCACCCAAAACTGACCCGCATCCCCAGCCAAGGGGAATGAAATGAAGACAAGTGAACGAACAGCTTCAAGGTCAGAGAGACTTTTTTATTTCCCCTTTGTTCAAGGACTGGTAATTTTTATCCACACAGGAGAGCAATCCAAAATACATCATTAGGGTTGTAGCTAATAAAAACCACGCTGGCTTTTTTCAGCCCAGCATTGTTTCCTTTGCCCATACAGGGATTATGGTGGGAGGGAGATGTTTCCCGCAGCACCTGCTCTACCAGCAGAACCCCTCCTTCCATCCCTCTCCTTGCATCCCAGGGCCGAGCACCCTGGCCATGCCAGATCTGTCCCAGCACAAAGCTACCAACTGATGCTGCTCTCAAGAGCACAAAGCATGGACAAATTAAAGCACTATCACATTATCCTGCCTTTCTCTGCCAGACTGTAGGGATGCTCCCCACTACTTCAGCCCATTCTCCGTCTGCAGAGAGCCGGCTTGTCACACGGCACTGGCTCTCTTCCTTCTCTCCAGCTGCTAAATGGCATTAAAAGAACTAAGCATCCATTAAATAAAACTTTCCCACTTGCTTCCCATGTAGACAATTGCTCTCACTGCCACGGGGAGGTTTTGTGCTGGCAGCTGGTCCATGGATACACAAAGAGCAGGGAGGTGCCAGGATCAGCTCTGGTAGCAGAGGTCATCCAGGGAAAGCACCAGAGAGAAACAGGGACGTTGTCCCAGGGGTCTGCACCCTCACCACCACCCAGCACCCACCCTGGGTCCTGTATTCCTGTTTCACAATGCTGACCCCATGGGGCACCTTTCTGCTGCCTTCCCCATCGGTACCAGCCTGCCATTAGCATCCTTTCTCCTGCTCCACTTCAGAAAAGCCTGTAATTAACAAGAGCAGGGGACAACAAGAGGCCAAACAGCAGCTCTTCCAAGCAGCCTGGGACTAACACCATCTTCACCTGGACCTGAAGACAAATGACCACCCATGTATCAAAGTCTCAGACATGGATTACAGGATCCAGTAGCCACTAAGGGGCAGCTGGCGTCCACATCCTGCATCCCCAGGTGCCATACCACACCTCCACCTTGCTGTCGATCTATGATGGATTTTCCTCCCAGCCCAGAAGGGAAAAGCAGGGAGGTCGGCTCATGGGGATGGTCTGACCTTTCCCGCAGTCAAGTCTCTACCTGAGGCAGGGCTGGAACGTGCAGAGATCCAGACAAGACTGAAGCTGGCTGAGTTCCTGCTAAGCACACATCCTCCCTCCTCCAGCAGACCAGGGGCTGAGGGCAAATTCCTCAGGCACCATTAAATCTGGGTTAATGGGGCTGCATAAAGGCGAAGCAGGACACCAACACTGCTCCTTCACACCAGGCATACTAACAGCCCCTGCCTCCTGCTGCCTTCCCGATGAGCCAAGCCATCCTCCCTTTTCTCGGCTGCCTTTGGTGGGAGGTAGGGGTCATTCTCCCACCTGAAAAGCCGAAATTAGTCAGTGTTTGTGAAAGTTAGCCAGTGAATAGGCACAATGGCTCCAACAGGAGGGATCCAACAGAGCTAGGCCCTCCCAGCTCATTTCCATCTTAATAGGGTGGCTTTTCCCCCTGCCCTGTCCCCTTGGGGCCACCACAGAGGTCCCCAGCAGGAGGCACAGTCCAAAGCAAGAGTCGTGCTCCTGCTCTTCCCAGCAGAATAGAGGTCACGGACAGGGGCCACAGCCCTGCATTCAGCAGCCGAGAGATGCAGAAGAAAATGCTCATCAGCTTCACACTTCAGCAACCAAATCAACCCCACCAGCTAGGAGGGAAAACCCACTGCTCACTGCTGGCACTGCACACGTCCAGCCAGCCCACACACCCTTTTTCCTAACACCAGCCCCCAATGACTGTGACCAAAACATTTATGGGGGCTCAGCATCCCCATCAACAACTCCAAAGATCGCTCAATCTGCCTTGTTCTCCCAGCACTGCAAAGCCATGGCCACCAATGTCTTACAAAGCCCTGCAACAATAGGGGCAGGACCAGCGAGGCATAGTCACAAACCTCCGCAGGCTCTTGCTTTTTCCCTTCTCAGCTCTATTTCCACAATACTTCCAGGGTGGCAGACCCTGCCAGGGCATAGGGTGGTCTGCAGGGACCAGCCGTGAAGGTGATGCTGCCGTGTTTGGCTGGCACGGACTCGCCAGCTCCTGAGCACACCCTGCAGGGCAGCACCGACCTGTCCCGAGGGGCTGCCAAGCGACGTTTTGCCCTCAAACCCCTTTTCGGGGCGATTACAGAAGCTAGGTTTGCACCCGGTAGCCCTTTTGAAGACACAAGGTCTTTAGGATCCACCTCCAGCTTTCATAACGCACTACTCCCCAAAAGTCACCTTGCCTGACACTGGCAAAGTCCAGCAGCCACGCTGCCGTGCGGCGGCAGCTCCGCGGCAGCCGGAGCGGGCTGATGGATGGGGGCGAGGCACACGGCTGCCTGCGGGCGCCCGGCGCCAGGGAGAGGCCAGACGTGCACCGTCAGCGCTTTCGGCAGCGAAGGTTGGAGCAGGGCTGGCTGCTGCTGCCTCCGGGCTGGCCGGGCGCCAGGCTCCCAGGCCTCGCTCACCTGCCGGCTTTGTGCGGAGCGCGGAGCAGATGGGGGGAGAGAAAAAAGAGGGTTGTGGCTTGTAAGTCAAAAAGCCTGGGGGCACGGAGGGTGGAGAGATCGGGCTATGAGGGCAGTGAGTCCCTTGACACCTCCTCTCCTTCCAGCATACAAGGCTGTATGAGCATGCTGGAGCACCCCTTGGAGTGCCAGGAGCCTGGAAATGTTCATCCCCATCCCTCCTGCACGAGACAGGAGCAGGAACCCCAGTGGCATTCCCCTCCAGGAGTCACCTCAGGACGAATCTGGCAGCTGCCTGGAGCCACGGCCTGGCCGCCCCGGCAGATCCCAGAGGCCAACGGTTCACGATGAATTTCTAATTGTTTCCTCCAACAATGAGACATCCTGTTCAGAGCCGGGCGGTGCAACAAAGCCTAATGCCGGCGAGCGGGGCCCCTTCCTGCTGAGCACGAATGGGGTGATGCCGAGCGCTCCCTGCCACGAGCAAGGGGACGGGAATGCTCCGCCCCCCTCTCCCCACTACCCCATCCACTTAACACGCCTGCTCTCCAGCCTCTACCTTGATTAAAACAGCTTAACGACTCCAGCGAGAGCTCTCGAGGGGGCGGGGAGCCGCCAAGAGGTATTTGATGGATTCACTTTGGCAACCGTCGGCTTCCTTGTCATGCCAATAAAACTATTGCCATTGACTGGGGAGAGGCGCGGGCGCATGCTCGCAGTAGCGCATCTCCCTCACAGGGCTGGGCACAGGCGCCCACGGGGGCTGTAATCATGTGGGAAGGGGGCTAGGGGTCTCCAGAGGATGGGATCGGGATGGAGCAGGAGAGGGCAGAGGGAAGAGGCAGCGGGAACAAAAGGCCCTTGTGCCAGGCAGCCAGCTGGGAAGAGGCAGCAACACGGACAGGAGAGGATTTCCAGGGGCTGTGCAGAGGTCGATGCCTGGGGAGTCCTCAAGGGTCACCGGCTGACACCGCCAAGGCGAGGGCAGGGTTCATGCCCCAAATCTGTCCTGTGTCCCCCCCACACACCCCAAAAGAAAAGCTAGCCAAGGCACAGGCAGTAAGTAGGGTAGCCAGCAGCAGGGTCATGAGGCAGGCCAAGCCTTCCCGCGCACTCCGGGAGCCGGATTTCACGCGCCGAGACACAAAGGGCCCCTTTTCAGCCAGAGCTGCTTACCCTGAGCACTAAGCAGAGGGTGATGCAAAAGGATCCGTGGGGACAGGAACTGGGACTGGCAGGGTGGGCAGGGAGCCTGATGGCTTCTTCTCCCAGCTCATGTGGACCATGATCAGGTCATGCATCATACCCAGGAGGCCAACACATGGGGGCTTTTGTGATAGAAGGGAGCCAGCAGGCAACAGGGAAACCCCAAAAAGGCCCCGGACAGCAACTCCCCCTCCCCACAGCAGCTATTTTCTGTCCAGACACACCAAGGGTTGTGAACACACTGAAGCATCCTTAATCCAAAGCTTTTAGAGAACTCAAAGGGGGTGCCTCCATAGGCTGCCAAATCTGCTCCCTCAAAGCACCCTCATCTCCCTGCCCACAACAGGACAGGGGAGCCCTTTAACTCTCTCCAGGCCAGGAGAGGAGCACCGCATCCTGCTGTTAGGGATAGGGATAACCCACTTACCGTGAAGAGTTTATTATTACTATTATTATCAAATAAGTGAAATCAAAGCAGCCAGACATAGGCCCAGTTCATCTGTGCTTTCTGAGGGAGAGAATAAACAAGCTGTGGCAAGCGCAAGCCCCGGGGGGGAGCAGATTCCCAACGGAGACACGATGTGTTCATGCCCAAGGCCAGCCAGTTCCAGGACAGAGCAAGGAGCTACAGGGATTGCAGTGGTGTGTGGGGAGACAGATAATCCTCAAAAAATGAGAGCTCAGCTGGCTGCAAGGCATGTGTAGTCCGATGCCATCCTGGCTGGGATGCACTGGCTGCACTGTCCTGTAACCACGCTTGCCTTAGGGGTCTCCAGTGCCTGGATCCCCAGTGGTGCTTGGTATCTCCTGCAGGGCTGTGGCAGGAGGGACAGCTCACAGCCTCCCCGTTCCGCAGAAGCCAGGGACAGCTGTGGGCAGGGAGCCACCGGCTGCTTTGAGAGAGGTACTCAGCTCATCCCCCTAGAAATAACCAGACAGCACCCAAAACTGGGTCAACCCACAAGGGCTACACTGAGCTCAGCAGAGCCCCACGGCGGTGCCATGTTTGCATAACAAGGAGCAGATGGCAGTGAAGGAGGGCAGCTGGGTCTGTGCTGCACCACCCAGAATGTCCCACTGCTCCGGCTTCCAGCCGCCAGCCCAGCATGGTGCAGTTACTGAGAGGGGGTTGCACCATCAGCATACCCCCTCCAGTATCACCCTTCTTCCCTCTCTCCATACAACACTTCAAGCACACCCAAAATCAAGTTCCTTGGCACACACAAGGTCAAGAACTGACACGGGTGCAGTGTCAAAAGTGCCTTTCCAGTACATGACTGAGCACTCCCATTGCAATCATACACACAGCTTCCTATCCGCCCAAAAAATAGAAAAGATAACTTGGGAAAACGATAACTACCCAATAAAAAGATTGCCAGTTGAGGACAGGTGGTTTCCAGGAAAAACCCAAGCATTAGGAAGCAAGCCTCATTTCCCTTTCAAAAACATTCCCTGACATTCCTACTGCAGCTTGCTCATGACTCACGTCCCCATGTCACTTCCCCATCCACAGCACTCTCAGACTGTAGGGTGCAAGGCCAGGTCCCTGTTGTGCCAGCTCAAGAGTACAGAGGAAGTGGCTCAGTGCCAGCTCCAGCAGTGTTGGAACCCATCCCTGCATTGTTCACCTGGGCATGGCTGGAATTCCCCGAGTGCCCCAGTCCCATGACTGCTGGCACGGTGGACAGCGAGCTCGAGGGACCAAGGGCTTTCCAAGCCTGGCCTCTCCACATAACTCGGGCTCAGCCAAAGATAACCGCCTGCCTGGTAATGCTGCAGGACAAGCTGAGACTGAGCTGCCATGGGTTCCGCTGCTGCAACCCGCTCAGCATCCCAGGAGTTGTGATCTCCATCCCCCTGGTGCCTCCCCATCCCAGCCCACAGCCCCTGTCCCACAGAGAGTTTTGCAAATTTGACACTGCCTGCAAGATCCTTCCACCCCCTCGACGCTGGGGTCTCCCTGCAGCTGTGGTGGCAGCAGGTGCTGCCCAGCACCCTGCCCTCGCGGCGGCAACTGTTGGTGGCAGGGCTGGGGAGAGGCTGCAGGGCAACCACAGGGTCGCGTGGCTTTTTGGGGGGGACAAAGGGAGGCTCTGTCTGCACACAACAGTCTGGACAAATGCTGGGCATGGGAGCTGCCATCCAAGGAAAAGCCAGACGTGGCAGTGACTCTGGCCTGACCTTACCCCGGCCCAGATGGTGAGATCGGTGCCCCTCAGCAGAGCAGCATCCATTACAGGGCTCCAGGGGGTGGGGTGGGGGGCACCCAGCTGTCAGTGCAGCCCTTCCTCTCCCAAAGGAGATGCCAGGGCTTCTGGAAAGGGCGGGGCAGCCAGCAGGCTGCACCAAGCCTAGTGTGGGTGTTTGCCAAGGGGGTGGTGGGAAACTCCAACAGCTTCAAAGCAGAGGGATTGCAACCACTGCTGAAGGATGCAGCCCCCCACACCCTCTTACTCCCCCACGCACATCCTCTCTGCCTAGGGGAGGCACCTTGGTTACACTCTGCTGAACCCCTGCCAGGTATTGCATCCCCTGGCTAGGGACACATTGGTTCCACTCAAAGACAGGTCAGCAGCCCCTCCTCGCCCTCCCCTGCCTCCAGCCCTGGCAGCCAGGCAGCAGGATCAGGTAGCTGCTGAGGCAGCGCTTTGCCGAGCAGCCAGGCAGCCCCTGCCGCAGAAGGGCTGGGCTGCCCACCTCAAGGTCACTGCAGGGACAAGGAGAGGACCTCATGGCGCAAGACCTGGAGTCTGCAAAGTGCTCCCAGGCTGCCAATGGAGAACTCTGCAACCTCAGGGGATCTGGGGGCCCCAGGCAGGATAAGGCTATAAAACCTACTCAGCATTCCAGCACTGAGACAGGACTGAGATCCTTCTGTTCAGTCTCAGCAGCTCCATGTCCTTATGCCCTGCAGGGCCAGAGAGCCCCACCAGCTCTTTGGGGCACCAAGTTTAAAACTAGGAAAAACAAAGCTTGGGAAAGCCCTGCAGGGAAGGAGGACGTTCAAACCACACCTCGGCATCAAGTTCTGGCCACAGTCATTGCTGCAGCATGCAGCCCACACACCAACCAGGCAGCCACCCTAGATGACCCCTTCTAAATGGCTCTGAAGGTGTAAAGACCAGGGAAAAACTGAAGAAAGCAGTTAGAAGAAAAATCCAATCTGCCATCTAAAATCCAACCACCAGCCCCTTTAGATAACTGAGGAACCAGAGGTGTAACACTGTCGCTATGGCTTTTTGAACCCTTCTCCCACTGCAGCATGCTCCTTCCTTCCCATCCCCATCTAAAAGCTCCCATCTGCAGCCCAACAGCAGGAGAAGCTGGCAGCAACATGACACCAGTCCTTCTGGATCCTTCATCGATCCGGAAGGGAGGACGAGCTGCCTCCGTCCCCACAGCCCTGCTGCCACTGTGCACCCCTCCAAGGCCTGCAGAAAGCCAAGCAGAAGATGTGGGGCTAGAGGGGATCCCTCCATCCTGCCCCCCCACCCCAAAATGTGCTGCCCATGCCCCACAAATGCTGCTAATAGGCAAAGGCACAGGTGGGTCTGTCAGGGGTCATGGGGGAACAGGGGCAGAGCGAGTAGGATATATGGGGACTACACAATGGCATCCTACTTCAGATTCCTGCCACGGAAACCACCCTGCCTCCTCCAGGGCACCCTGGCCAGCACAGATCAGGAGATGGAGCAAAAATGCAGAATGCTGTGCCCGAGACAGAGTGCTGGAGCACCTTACAAGTCATAGAGAGATAGGCCAAACGCCCCAGCCAAGCTCTGGTCCATAGCAGGGACCCTGCCAGGACCTTCATGCAGCCTTTCCCTGGCTGAGGATGTGTTAATGGAAGCTATGTTTATACAGGGCATGTACAGCTGTAATTATAGGCATGATGTTATGATAACAGGAAATCCGTGCCCTGTGGAGATGCAGGCAGAGAAAGGCACGCATGAAGCTATTTGCTAATTGCCACCAACAGGCAGCCTTTTGTGCCATGGTGGGGTACAGGAAGTGAAGTCTCCCCCTCGCCAGGCTGGAGCCATCAGCATCCACTTCTGCCCACCCTGCCCAGGTCAATGACAAGGCCAAATGGACAGAGGATCCAGATGGACAGAGCCTGCCTTGTGGCAGCTCCAGGGCAAGCCCACCTGCCCCTGAGACATGATGGGATGGGCTCTGATCAACCGTCAGCAAGGACTCAATTTCCTTATGTCATAACCCAAAACACAGAGATTTTGTAAATTCGGTTGGCAGAGAGAAGTAAGGGGAAATTGCCCCTCACTGGCCCTTTGTACATTACCCCAAATATATCAAGTCACTCTATTATGGAGGCACAGCCCGACCTGTACCCTGCAAAGGGCCAGTGGGGCAAGCAGACATCCCTCCCCATCAGCATCACTGAAGACTTTCCTACCTTTTTGATCTTCCCACTCCGTGTGCCTGCAAAGACAACAGTTTGTCCTCTGTAGTCATAGGCAGCCACCGAGGTCATCCCATCCTCCTTATCCACAAAGAGTGGGGTCCCCTCGATGGTGACAGTTCCACCCAGCGGCTGGTTAAAATCCTGGCCACAGAAATTGTCGTCGATCTGCAGCGGCTGTTGGAAGAAAGAAGAGGAGAGATGAGCTTTTTGCCAATGCCTTGATGTGCTGGACCTCCCGGATGGCAATCAGCCATCTCCCACCTTCACCCCATAGCTACAGCACCTTTGGCAGCCTCCTCCCGCAGCCATCCCACCTCACCAGCCAAGGGAAGGCATGAGTTGATGTTTCCCTAACATTCCCTACACACTGATGTAAGGCACTTGGGACAGATCCACTGCATGCAGGCCCTCTCTACATCCGAACAGGCTTTGCAGATGAAGACCAAGGCTCTCTGTCCTCTGCATCCTACAAAGCAGCACTTACAAACACAGCAGGAGCCAGTGGAGCATCCCTGCTCCCCTGTCCATCCCTGCTGATGCCATCTCAGACATGTGGGATGCCAGCACAAGCTCCCCAGCACACACACATCCCTCTCCTCCTCATCCCGGCACTAGCTTCAAAAAAAATCCAGCTTGGCAGTGAGGCAGAAGGGGCTGAATCCTGCACCCCAGCCTCCCCCCGAAGACAAAACACTTCCCAGACAAGGCCATGCCAAGGCAAACAAGTTAGGGCTCCTGGAAGAGCCTCACTTCACATAGCAAAGCCTCCAGCAAACACTACCCACCTGCCAGCCCTGTTCCTCCTCCCGCAGGAATGTCTTTGGGAAATCCCCACATTTTTTGCATGCTGCCTTGCCCCAGACAAGGTGCCGGGCTCAGCCAGCTGCCTCTTCAGTTCAGCGGGAGCCCGCAGATCTGGGAGAAGCTTTTGCAAGCTCTGCCCGGGGAGAGGCAGAAGCAGGGCTGCACTGGCCTCTGTCCACTCTCAAGGCCGTGACAGCACAGACCTCCAGCAAGGACAGTCCAATGATGGGCAAGGCAAAGGCAAAGGGATGGCCCCTGTGAAAGCTGAGATGCAGGCAGGGGAGTAGGACCAGGACTAGTTCCACAGCATTCACCGCTACCTCAAACATCCTCACCCTGATCAGCTGAGCAGAACAACAGACCCTGGCCATGGCTGTCTGGCCTGGGGGGCACATGGGCCTCCCAGTGTTCCCACACGAGGCAACAGTCTCACGTGGTCACACAGCACCAGCAAAATCCCCGTTCTGTCCCAGGCAGTGAAGGGCTTTGCCAAATCCCCAAGGGTGGCAGCGAGCCTGGCTGCAGGAGGGTGAAGTGGCAAGGCAGGCACGGCTGACAGGGAGACAGACTGCTCCGGTCACGATTCTTCCGCTTCACAAGGTTCCTTATATAATTTTGAATTTAAAGGAGAGAGAGGTTTTTTGGCAAGCAGCAGGCCCCGAATGCATGCCAGTCCCCAAGGGGTTTTAAATCCATACCGCATGTGTACAGAGCATATGGGAAAATGTGAAGCTCCCGAGCTCCACGTACACAAGGGCAGTACAGAGCTCTGTAATTCTTACTCATCACTGCCTGGGAAGAGAGGATCAGCCCAGACCGGCTCCCACCAACAACCTACAGTCACCCACGTGGAAGGGAGAAAACATAACACTTTTCCATGTCCCAGCACAATACACTCGCAGCTACAACGGCATCGGCCTCCCACAGCCGTGGCAAGCCTGCTCGCCCGCCTCACTGTGCCACCATTCCAGCTCCAAGGCCAGTGGTCCCACTCTCTGCTGCAGCAAGAACTCAGTGCTGTGCCAGCCTTCCAAAAGGGAAGGACCAGTCACATTCAGCCCACCAGGCACTCTGGAGATGCTGGGCTGCTCCCTCAGTTACTCTAACTTCTGGTTTTGGGTGTTGAGTTAATGCACAAAGATCAACTCCCTTCCCCACATGACTGTTGCTCATCCTTCCCTGAACTGGGGGAACCCCTACAGCCAGTCACAAGAGATGCAGGGATCCCCAAAACAGGAACATGGGACACCACATGTCTCTGCAACCACAGGAAAAAGAGGGAAGGGAAATCACAACCTCTCCACTCATCCTCTGAATGCCAGCCTTGCCCTCTTCTATCCATTGGCCAACACACATACTAAGCATCCTCCTCTGCATTATGAGGCTAGGAATTTTAAAACAGCGGATCCTAGAAAATTATCTTCTTAATCACAGAGTCAGATGCGAGCGATGCTCCAGCTGATACACAGCTCCCATCCAAATACCTGGGATTTCTCAGGTGCTTTGCTGGGGAAAAGATTCTATCTGACACAACCCAAATAAAGCCCAGCACCTTCCATCTAGGCACCTGCAGTAGCAGAAGGTTTCACAGCAATGCCACAAAGGTATTCAAGCCCTGGCACTCCTGGGTGCAGGTTCTGCTCTCTCTGAGCTCAATCTGCAGCTTCCCCAACCCTGCGGCTGCTGAATATGCAAGAGGAGAGATGTTTATAGTGTTTACTGCTCTCTGCTTTGTCTCAACATACTCTCTGGGAAATGACAAATACAGCTGCGCTCTGGGACCGACGAACTCCCACCGCCGCCATGCCGACACCACCTCGATAAATAATTACGCCGACAATTAGCTCATTAACAGCAAACTGCCTCGTTAGGGAAGCGCAGGCGGCACAGAGAGGTCGAGCCAAGGGCGGCAGTGCCGGGGTTATGGAACCCACCCCGACATCTCTGGCAGATGCGGACTGTGGGGACAGGCAAGGCAGAGGGATGGAGGGAAGGATGGACAGAGGGACAGCTGTCCCCCAGCCGGTGCTGGCAGGGACCGACACGCACCACAGCACGCGAGGGCCATTGACCTTGCAGCGTTCCAGCCTGCAGATGCTGGGATCTGCAGGAGCTGTTGGGATCTGCCCACTCTCGCATCTGCATGGGTTTTTGCAGGGACCACAGCCTTCAGCCTATTGCAAGGGAGGGGTGTTTCTTTTGGGGGTTTTAGGGGTTTTTAAAATTATTTTTATCTTTTGTTTTTATTTCCATGCTTTCCTTTGGCTCCCCTCTCAGTTGCCCCCAGCTCAGATACCCCAAGGCTGCTATCTGCACAGCACAGTGGTCTTCTCTCTCCCAGCACTACGTTTTCCTCTCCAAAACAGGATCAGGAAACTCGGATTTCCTGGAGAAAGGGACCTGAAGGAGGGGGAAAGTAGGCCCACAGCACCAAGTGAGCAGGAACGGGTGTCTCTTGATATGCCTTGTCTCATTGCCTCCCTTCAAGCCCACTTACAAGAGCAATGAGGGAGCAGACAGCACGGCAAGGCTCGCATCACTCAACATTATTAATTAGCCAGTAATTCTCCAGTTAGCACCATTATAGGCTCACCCCATCCCCCTGTGCATCTCCAGGGGCTGTGATGGAGGATGTGGAGGGACGCAAAGAGCCAGGTAGGAGGTTACAGGAGGCTGGTACTAAGTGCCAGGCTGGGATGCCAGGCTTTTTGTGCATTAATCACCGCTCAGGAATAATCCGAGTGTGGTACAGTTTGTTACCACCTGCATTTCTCTGGCTGCCCCGGAAAGGATTTGGCTTATCCTGGCCCACTTTCAGCTGGTTTGTCACCAGCCATTGTCTTGTGCCAGCAAGCTGGGCAGCAAGCCGAACTGAGGAGTCAAAACTCATTTTCTCCCTGGGGTAGCCCAGGGAAAGCTGATGCTCACATCCTGCTGGCTCCAGGCACTGGCCCTGCCCCCACTGCCAGTTCAGGAGTCAAGGGCTCCAGGAACTCTAAATAACTCCCTGCTGCAACATCATTCCAGCTCCAGCCCACTGCCCTTTCCCAGCCCTGCTACACCAGCCCTTGTTGCCCCCAGCCTGGGGACAGGAGCACTGGGCAGATGCAATGAGCACACCTGGCCACAGGCACAAAGACGTCCCAGCCCTGCACCACACAGGAGAAGAAAAGAGCCCAGCTACACAACACCAAACCCCTCTCAGTGAAACATTGGGAGCAGCAAAACCTCTGGAAAGGTTCAGGGGCGATTTAGGCAGTGGGGGTGGCACAGGGAAACGGCCTGGGTGCTTCCACAAGGTGCCTCTGCTGCATTTGGAAGTCCATGCTCAGGTCTGAGTGCACCAGTGTGAGGAGTCTCCCTACAAAGCCAGCTCCGCTTCCCTTCCTACTTCCAGATCACTGGATCCCAGAAGGAGGGAGAGAGAAATGGGAAGCAGGAATTCACTCCACTCGCCAGCACTGGAGAGGAATCATTATCATCTCCTGAGCTCCTTGCCAAGCCTGGCAGCCTCTCCTCCCGGCTCCAGCACCAGCTCTGGAGAATCAGAGCATCCACTGGCCCTGCACTGCTCGAGGTCTGAGAGTGCAGTGCTGGCAAAACCTCCTACAGCACAGACCAGCCTCAGCCCCATATTGCCATGAAGGAGCAGAGCAAGAGAGCTCCTTGCACATTTTCCATATGAATGGGGTGTAAATCCCAAGCAACTACTGACTTGAGCAATTACATTTTGCCTCCTTAAAAATAAATAAAACCAGCATGCCCTTTATTTTCTGGCCAGTCCTCACCAGCAAGAGATCCATCACTGCCATGACCCATCCCAGAGGTGGCTTTATTTTATTAGGGGCACAGAAATTCCTGCCAGAAAGAGGTTACATACTTCCAGTGGTCTGATTTGGCCTGGGCTTAACACAGCAAGGAGCTGAGGGCTTGACTCATGATCCAGTCATCTCTTGCCCCACTCTGCCTGGCAGCTGGAGAAGGACTGGGACAGAAAACACTACCTGGCTCCCCTGGGGGAGCGTGTCACTCCCCAGCCCAACCCATACAAAAGCAGGAGCCTTCCCATCATGGCACACATCCTTCCACCCTACAAGAGCTGTATCTGCAGGATCCAGAGAGCACCTTGAGATCCACTTACTCCCAGCGGCTGGCCACGAGGTAGCAATCCTAGGACCCTCAGAGTTTAAAACCATCCCTAGAGTGCAGGGGGGCAGAGCACCCTCCCCAAACCCAGGGGACATGGCATTAGTGGGGCCCTGGGAGAGGTGAGCCGGGAGTGCAAGAGGCAGCAGTGAGCAACTCCACTGCCGAAGCCAGCAGCTGCGCGACCCAACAGGCAGCCGTGTAACGATTTCATCATTTTCCAGCAAAATTGAATTAGTTCAAAGCCAAAATCTGATTTGTGAGCCCAGCACTCTCGACAGCAAACCCTTTACTTTGTCAGGCAGCTGTTAGCTGTCTCCTCCAGAGCGGTGGTGAGGACAGTGGGAGAGAAATCAGGGCTGCTCCACAGGGACCCCCCTGCCTACCTGCCTGCACCCAAAGCCTTGCTTGAGCAGGGCTGGATGCTTCGTGATGGGTGCTGAACACCAGCAGGCTGGACTTGAGGAAAGTGGGTGATAGCAGGTGGGTCAGGACCTCCACCAGACCCTCCCAAACACACACACCAGCACCCCAAGCCTGCCTCAGCCCCGTATCTGACCCTACTTAGGGACTATACAGCCTATGACCTCTCCATCACCTGGAGCTGTAGCCTCCTGCAACTACTGGTGGTTTGTAACACTGTCCCGAAAAGAATGCAGTAACAATAACAGTTCAATGACAAAACAAACCAGAGAACCAAGCAGGGAGATCTCCTGCCCGCCAACACTCAAAGGTCCCACACAGAGCAGCTGAGACACCAGCAGGGAGCAGACACACCCACTTGAGAACCAGGCAGGAAGACACCTCCCTGGGGACAGAGGGGAGTGCTCCCTCAGTCGGGAATCACTGTTCTAGGATAGCAGCGCTCACCTCCTGCACCTCTGGATGACAGTTTGCATTGGCCACTCTCAAAAGCCACCTTGCTGACAGTGCCTTGTGCCCTCCCAGTACCCCATGGAGAGGATGTGGTCCCTCCATGCTGAGCATCTGACCAACTTCTGCTGGGACCACCAGCCTCCCCACCTCCCTCCGTCAGGTCTGTGCTCCCTGTCGCCCACAGCCTGCTGCTTCCAACACCTTCTGCATGGCCACTGCCAAGCCCCAGGTGACACGGCACTCACAAACCCACACATGCCATCTGCAAGGGAGTTCACAGCAGAGCTGCAGCAGATGTCTTGAGGACTGAACATCCTGCCCTCCCAGCCCAACTCACTGACACTCCCCAAATCCACAGGGCAGGGACGTCAGAAACAGGCACCTCCATCAGCATGGGGCCCCTTCTTTGAGGCTCCCCATGGGCACCGATGCAGCCCAAATCCAGACGGCTGCCCCACCACAAAGCTGTGATCTACACAAGGAATGCTACCAGGCAAACCGAGCCCTGTCCCAATGGCACCAGTCCTTCCCACTGGGAAAACACAGCTCAAGTCAAATCAGTGGGAAAGGTCCAGCCAGAGAACACCACCAGAAGCCAGAAACAGTCTGGCTTGAATAAAGACCAGTGGGAACTTACCGAGTTGATGCAGCCCAGCTCCTTATTCAAGAGCCAGGGCAGCGAGAGTTTCCCTTCCCCTCTGTAGCATGACTGAATACGCTCCTTGATCTTATCCTTGATCTTCTTCAACGTGAAGAGGCAGAGCACAGACTCCTTGGGAGGCTTAACCCTATTTTTCTGGCCCTGGGAGAAGATGGTGAAGAGGATATCCTCTTGCTCTGAGATGCCCAGGTACTTGGCCAAAGCCTTGCCAGGCTTGGTCAGGTAGGCGTCCTGGATTAGGCGGTACTCAATGCCGTCCTGCACGCAGCCAATGGGGAATTCCACGTAGGAGTAGAACTTGGGGTCATCCACACAGAGGCGGACGATCTTGGAGGTGAAAAACTGCTCCCCAGTGGAGTCGGGAGAGGTGAGCTGGGTGTCCAGCTGCAGGGTCAGGTAGTAAACAAACTGCTCGCTGCTGAAGCTGTAGATGTAGTAGATGTCAAAGGTGGGAAACTTGGAGAGTGTATCCGAGGGGATTTTGAGCTGCGAGGAGACAAACTCATCCTGGTAGACAAAGCCAAACATCTCCGCGTTCTCCTCGTTGGCCATCAGCTTGCGGCTGGAGAGGGTGGGGAAGTACTCTGACTTCCCATCAATGGGCGTCCCAATGAAGAGCTTGTTCTGCCCATTCAGCACCTCGATGATAACACCAGACATGGTGCCTGACTCGTTGACACTGGAGAGGTAGTGCTCCTTGCGATGGTGGGGCTCACCCAACTTGAAGAGGTCGTCCAGCCGCAGGAACTGGCAAATCCCCTGGGAGGCACTGCCACACGCAATCAGCCGATTCCCCGAGTAGTCCACCAGCAGCAGTTTGTTCACGTTGTTGGTGGTAACCAGCCCGTGTGGGCAGGATTGGACACTGGGCGGAGGGTAACACTTCTCGTTGTCCTCCACGGGCCCCGTCACGTGGGTCCGCAGGAGTGTGAGGTTATTGGAGAGCTTGTAGATCCGATTGACAGCCCCCACGTAGACCTCCCCGGTTTTGTTATGGACCACCAAGTGGGTCAAGCTCCAGTCTGTAACCGGGAAAGTCCTAAAGGGAGATTTGGGGCTGCCTTCCGCCAGCGGTAGCCAGGTGCTCCCCAAGAGCAGCAAGGTCCAAATGTGGATGGACAAGTGGTGCTTGAGCCAAAGCAGCCACATTGCAGCAGCTTCGCATCCAGCCAAGGCCATGCCCAAACCCAGCCACAAAATAAATAGAAACAAACTCAAACTAAAGGGATGAGGGAGGGAGGAGGAGCTAATGGGACACAGTCTCCTCCGCTTCTGCTGCGCTTTAGCATTCAGGGCATTGTGGGCACGGCCAATCCAGTCAGCCCTAGAGGGAGAAAGACAAGAAAAGTGGGGTTAGAAGGCTTTCCTGCAGTCTCAAGTGTGTTCCACCCCACTCAGCAGACTCTGCTGCTTCACATCTTTCTAGCAGGCAGAAGAGACTGACCTGCTGCCCCAATCCCACTCCTCAGCAGTGCTGGGAACAGATGCAAAATTCCAGTTAGCAGCAAGCACAGCCCAAGCCCCTGCACAGAGCAGGATCTCAAAAGCACCTTTTAAAGGAGTTGAGAGGGCCAAGAGCCCCGGCATGTTGCCCACCATCCTGCCACCTGCCTGTCAGGAGGGTCATGGGCAGGAGGGGTTGAAGGGAGCAAGCAGGCATGGCAAGGACAAGTCTGTCCTTCTGGCATTTCTATGCATTAGAAAACACAGGGCCAGACGTGAGGCAGTTGGTTTGAGAGGCTCCAGAGGAACAAGGGAGCACACACAGGGGGGATGGAATGCTCCGCCTGCTGCTGTGCCACAGCTGAGGCTCACCAACACGGAGCAGCAAAGCAGCAGGGAGCCAGCCAAATACCCCACACCAGTGTGACCTTTGCATCCCGGCAGTGGGGAGGAGATGGCCACAGGAAACCAATGCACAGCTCTGCTCTCTGCATCAGTTCAGCAGCCCCTCCATTACATCCCATCCCTGTCTTCTCCATCCACCCTCCCCACACAGGCACAAGCACCCCTGGACTAACCTGGGGCTGTGCAAAGCCCCCTGCCAGCACACAGCCCATCCTACTATCACAGCCCATGACCCCAGGTGGGACCAATGTCCATGGCTGGGACACCAGCTCAGTTTCCCAGCCAGTGCAGATAAGCAGCTCCAAAAGGGAGCAGAGGAGGAGGAGAGCCTCTCTCTCCTCCCTCTCCTTATCGTCCATCTCTGACTCAGCCCAGGATAACCTTCGAGAGGATCCCCAGCAGGGAGTGGCACAGGTAGGAAATATGGCCCGCAGTGACTGGCAGCTCTGTCAGATCCCAGTCTAGTCAAGGCAGGGTGTCAGAGGGCAGCCAGTTGCCATATCAGCAGGGCTGTGTGGGGCTGAACACTGCCCCAGCCTCAGCACCCTGCCCCTGGCAGGGCTGTGGGACCCACCAGATAGGCCACATGCAAACCGTGGGGGGCTGCATCATCACTGAGCCAGCAGTGAGCCATACGGCTACCCCAACATTCCATACAGCATCCTTCACTTCTGCTGCTCCCCGCCCAAGCCACAGAGCCAGACTGGGAGAGGTCTAAGGAAAGGGAGAAACCTTTTTCCCCCTTCTCCAACTCCCAACACACACAAGACCCACCCCCCTCCTCCTTTTCCAGGGCAAGCCCAGCCCTGGTCACCTCTGCAGCCCTGTCAGCTCCACTGGGCCCCAGATATATTAGGCAAATCTTCTGCACCACTTCCAAACCTTCTCTGCAGATCTGCCTCTGCCCACATGCTCCTCACCCTGCTCTCTTTGACTTCCCAACACATCCACCTCCAAGGCAACAGTCTCAAGGGATATTTGGACAACGGCACATGAGCAGCACTGAGACCAAATTCATGTGCCACAAAGCTCCATGGGTGTGCAGACAACCAAAGCACCAGCCCTAGAAATCATCCCCATGGTCCTAATTACCCATTCCTACCACCTTTTTCAACACTGCGAGCTTCCCAGCGAAGAGTAGGTAGTCACAACACCATCAGGGCAAGGGCACTCCCAGAAGACACTCACACTGCCCAGAATCTTCATTTTTCTGAGCTTGTTGGTAAGAGAATAACCACGAGCACCCCAGATCAGAGCTTATTAGCCTCAAACCACGTTGACGTGGGACCAAGTGGCACTGTCAGCACAAACCCACTGGTTAGCCCAGAAAGCCACAGCCCAGCAGCTGCAGGCACTGGGGTTTCCTGACGGAAACCAGAGAGCGGTTTCCCACCAAAAGAAACTGGCACAGCTGTCACCAAGCCACTGCTCCTATGCGGCTGAGCCCCTCAAGAACAGCAGTGGCTGCCTGGCAAGGAGACCAGCACCGACACCAAATTCATGCGTCAGTGACATGCCAAGGAGAGAAGGAATGGGGAAGATGGGGAAGGTGACAGTGAGAGATTGGTGCAGTGTGGGGATGCCAATCAGAGCATCCCCTGCCAGGATGAGAGAGCACGACAGGGAACTTGCTTTCTTGGTGCATTTTCATGATTCATTGCTTCTATTTCAGAAAGTGGGTGAGAGAACTAGAGGTCGAGCTGCTGCCACAAACCAGGGCTAGAAAGCCCAACAGGAGATTCCCAAATTAACGTAGAGAACTGCAAATCAGAAGTTGGAATGAGAACAAAGTGAGGCAGAGCTGGGGCAAGCTGAGAGATGACACTCTGCAGAGCTCCTCTGAGATTTCTGCTCCTAAATATACTACAGCAGCAACATCTTGTCCTAGTGACCTGACACCAGTGGTGGTTTTGTCCAGTCCTGCTTAAAACCATCAGCAACGATTAATAAAAATAAAACAGCACAAATGGTTAGTTTATCTGCTTTCTTCGGGATTCAATGATATGGGTTCCTGAACTTTGGATTGAACTAAAGCAGGGCTCAAGCCCACCATGGTGCAGGCAGCCCTGCACTGGAGCACAGGTGCCAGCACGGCCCCTGCTTCCTGCCTGTGGGAGCAACAGCCAAAGGGCATTTCCCTGCTGTCACATAGCCTCCAAGTCCCACAGAGAGGTCATGGTGCAGCTAAGGCAGGGCAGCTCCTTCACTGGCACACTGTTTAAACCACAGGGCACCCAAACCCCCTGGGGCTGCACTCAAGTAGCACTTCTCCCTGGGGGGACCCAGTCCAGGGCCACCATCCGACTGCCACCACTGGGAAGCAAGACCTGCATCACAAACACATCCAGTGCAGTCCAAAGGCACGGAAAACCCCAGGCAGATAGACTGGAGCCTAGTCCTGGCCTTGAAACAGGCAGCAATAAAACAACACACCCCAGCCCAGATGCATGTGTGCCAGCTGGGAGAGAAGGACCACAAATACACCCTGCTGTGCTGCTGGGCAGCAAGTGATGGAGCGCAGAGCATCTGCAGCACTGAGCATCCCCAGGGTTCACCCCACAGCGGGGCCACACCGCCAGCCAGACGGCACCGCAGGCTTGTGTTTTGATTTCCACGCACACACACGCATATATATACACACACACACACATATATATTTATAGAAGGAAACCTGCCATCAGAAACAAAGCCAGCACAAGAGCCAAATCCGCCCCAGTCACTTTCATTCCCCACTGGAAAGGATATTTGCTAACGGTTTCACCTCAAAGTGGCCACATTGAGATGGCTACAGCTGCTGCAAGACTTGGTTGGGGGTTGCCCACCTCAGCACAGCCAACACTAACATATCCCAGCCTCCAATGAGCCTTTCAGCAACAAGCCATGGACATGCCCCACAGATGCCAGTGCCCCACTTGCTGGCTGCTGGAGAGGTGGCAAGGGGCAGCAGCACTCATCCCCCGAGGCTGAGAGCTCCCCAGTCCTGTAATATGCCCAAAAACCTGTGTTTGGGATGGGAGATCACACTTTAGGAAAACAATCATCACTTTTGATAGCACAAAGCAGGAGCACTGGGATGGAAAACTAACCTTAAAAGGCAAAGACTGGACAGAGCATTAAGGACCAGCTCTCCACTCACCTGGGCAGCAAGTCCAAGAGTCAGCACTAGCCTACAAAGCAGCAGCCCTCATGGGAACACCCACAGACAGGGTTTAAAACATGTAGGCAAGCACAGAGGTGCATGCATATCTGGCACTCACAGACCCGCCTGCCATTCCTGCTCTTCCATCAAGAGGACCCCAGCAGGTTCACTCCCAGCAAAACACCCCAAGAGCTTTACAGCCTTGCACTTTTGCAAGGGAGGTTGGAGGAGAGAAGGCATGGGATTGAAAACCCCCAAATAACTGACCCACAGAAGGGGAAATGGCATCTGATGGGCCTTTACCTATAATCCCTCCAAGTCACTTGCTGCTCTCAGCAATAAGAAACAGTCAAGAAGAGACCAGCTCCGAGCTGCCAGTAATTAGCAAAGGGGAGAAAGGGGAGATTATCCAGGGGAGAGAAAAGGCTTGGGGGCACAGGAGAGGCAGCCTCACCATAGAGCTGGTGTAATTTTAGGTTCATCTGCCTGGGAAAAGCCTTACAACAATGAGGAAAGCCTGGTGGTGGTACAAGTTCGAGATGCACTACATATGCAATTGCAGCAACGGGGCTAAACTTTAACTCCTTCCTTCACTGCATACAGTCATTGAAAACTATTTGGCTGGGGTCCCTCCCCAGCCAGCGAGTTAAATCATTAAAAATCTTATCCCTGGCTCAAACCACACCCTGATGAACTCAATGGCAGGCTCTGAAGCTGCCCCGATGCCCCAGTCTCCATTACTATCACCCAATCAAGAATATCTTCAGCATCTTCAGTTTCCTCCCAGGCTCCTGCCATCCCTCCCAGGCAGGGGTTGAGAACCCCATCCTGCCCTGCCATCCACCCTAGCTTCCACTCCTGCCCTGCAAGGATCTTCTAGGCAAAGAATTCAACCTCTTTTGTCCTGAGAAATGTGACAAGGAGAAGAAGCCATCTACTGCTCAAGGGCTCATAAAGCTTGACCCTCAGCAAAAAGGAGCATAAAAGAACAAGCAGTGAGGAAATTAAATAGCATTTCTCAAGTCCACAATTCCCCTTCTCTGGTCCTCTGCAAGAAGTCATGTCATGCCAAGAACAGCTTGAAGTCCTGAACAGCTCTGGAGCCACTATGTGCACTCACCACCAAGACACTGCAGGCTGCCCTACAGAGAGCCCTTCTAGAAAGGGCTCACAAGCATTTCTGATATGGAAACCCAGGCTCCCCGCAACCAGAACATCCCAAGGCAGAGAGGCACAGGAGGACAGCCTCAGCGGGTCCTGCCAGGACTGCTTATCCCTGCCACAGAAACCAGGCATGGACTGAGACCTTACACATATTTCCCAACTTCATCCAGCTATCCCACAGGTGAGAGTGGGTGGCTGTCCTTTGCCTTATTTCCACAACTCACCTGGATATCACAGTCCATACAGGGACCCTACAAGGGCTGCCGAGGGGCTTTCTGTTTGCAGCCCACATGCTGGATCTGGACTTCCCAGGAGGAAAGTGCACTCCGCCTTCCCTTGTGCTCCCTGCAGCCAAGAGAGGAGTACATAGACCTGGATTGACTGATGTCTGGAATGGAGGCCAGTGCACAGCCCATGGGAAATCATCCGAACAGGACGCAGTCTTCTGCTTCCCATCCTGCTTCAGGAAGTTTGTCCATCAGCATACACAGAGCACAACACCTCAAACTCCTCTGTGCCTCTCATCATCCACAGACCCTGCCACAAGGCACCAGGACACCAGCCATGGGACTGTGGCTTCCTACTGTCAGCACCCAGGTCAGCTCAAGGCTTCAAACACCAGACTGATGTGCATTTTGCCACCTCAATCAGGACCAATTAATAATATCTCACCCCCAGCTTAAGAGCAAAGAAGTACAGACCAAATTTCCTGAAGGCCACCTTCCCCCTTGGCTTTGGCCCACATGCTCCCAGACTCTGATTCTCACATCCCATCTGTCCACTGCCCCACATAAATGTCCCAAAAACCAGCCTTGCTGGCAGAGGTCACCTTGGTCCAGTTGGGCCTGCAGAGACCCAGAAAGTCACCCACAAGCAAGGTCTCTCAACAGCAGAGAAGTCCAGCGAGAGATCCTCTGGCTATCAGCATCCTTCCCTTGTCTGATTTCATTCCCTGGGGCATAACGCGTCACTCCTCACTCCCCAGCCTACTGCTCCACATCCCACACTGGGCCAGGGCAGCCACAAACACAAACCATGATCTTAGCCTCCCCAGAACAATGCCCCTCTTCCAGCCCAGCTCTCCAAGCTGCATTTTCACCTCTCTGTCACAAGCGCTTCCCCCCAAATCTCAAAGTGAATCTGGAGAGCTCCCTCTTTGCAATGGAGCACTGCCACAGGAGGATTCCTGGTTGCTGGACCCCCTCTACTCCAGCAAAGGGAGGTCATTCTGGGGTTGGTTTAATCCCAGCTAAGCTGAAATTCCCATGCTTCCGCCTGGCCCCTTGCTGACACCAGCAACTGTGCTGTCCCGTGGTGAGCCAAGCACAACTGCTGTCACATTAGTTCTGATTAAAACAACCACAAAACTTCTCCAAATGAGCTTTCCCAAGCCATGTGTGCCTTTCCTTCCCCTATCAACCTCCCATCCTTCCCCCTCTGCTGTTTCAGTTATGCTGCCCCAAGAACCACAGCTGGAAATGGCTCAGGTCCTGGCTCTGCTCCACCTGCGGAGTTCTCAGTTCAGCACAGCCCCGTGTTTTATTTGCCCAAGGCAAAGCTGACCCAGGAGAAGTAAGACATCTAAAGAGATAGCAGAGCCTCACCTGGCAATGGGACAGGTAGAGACAGGAAGGGGAAAAGCCCAAAAGTACCCCTACAGCAACACCACCACATGGTGAACTGTTCTGAGAGTCCAAAAGAGGCTTCCTTCACAGCACCATGGGCAAAGAGCATCTGATATTAACAGGGAGGCACCACGGCAGTGGCTGTGCCCACACTCTGCTTTCCTATGGGCAGTGCCAACATAGCATACCACACCCCAATTTCCCACAGCAAGGGGATCTCACCCACCAGATCTGGGCAGAGCACACTTCAAAGAGTAGGTGCAGCCCAAGAGCTGCTGGCTGGGAGTGAGAGCAGATCTAGGCTGCTCCTCTTCCTGCAGATCCCAGCTGCAGCCCCAAGCCACGTTGGACACAGGCGTCAACCTTGCTGCTATGGCCTGACGCCATGCACGAGGGGCTGAGTTTCCAACAGGCATCAGCATAATATATCGGCTCCTTCAGTGCAAAACCGAGAGGAGGCGGCTGCTCGCCTGTGCTGAGAGGGCTGTCCAAGCACCTCTGCCAAAAACCCACTTTCTGCTAATGGAAGTGGCTGGATGGCGGCTCCAGCAAGTGCCATCACCCCTACGGAGGGCCAGGAAGCCATATAAGGCACAGCCAATGGGCCAAGAAATATCCTGCTCTGCTGGGAGCTGACACGCTCCCCTGGCACGGTCACATCCCTCCCTCCCAGCTCTCTCCCATGCAGGCACAAGGCCATGCAGAGCAGGACCTCTCCCGCGTGTGCCAGCAGCCCCACAGGCACCTCCGCCATGCTGATAAGGAATAAGAGTGGGAGCCGTGGAAGCCGGGGCTGCTGTCAGCGTCATGGGGCTCGGCAGCGGCTCTCCTTCGGAAATGGCACTGTCTTCCTGCCTTCCTCCTCCCCCATTTCTTCCCGATGACATCAGCCTGAAAAACAGGTTCTCGAGTTCAGCAGGGCTCATCAGGCCGATTCTGGTCCCACCAGACAGGGGAGAGACCCCCCTTGACTCCAGAAAGGAAGCAGCCATCCAGGAGCCGGACACGGAGATAAGCGGCAGCGGGCAGGCAGGGACCCTGCCAGCATGCCAACACTTCTAGGAATAAAAACCATGGAGAAGCAGATGGGGGTGGAGGGAATGCAATGCTGGGGAACAGATTTAAATGTTTTACAGAGGCCGTGGCAGGTGTAAGCTGGGGCTCATGTCCCGGCTCTGGCACTGCTCTGCTACAGGGCAGCCAGACCTACCCAGTGCAAAAGTCAAATCCCAGGGCACACTCCCATCTCACTCCAGCTCCCAAAGCCCAGCAGCAAGCCCTCAGGCTGGCCAAAATGACAATACAGGACTTAACAGTATCCAGCAAAGCCTTCCGAGGGCCACAAAGCTGGACACGGACCAGCAGGGGACACAATCCTGCGAAACATCCTGCCCACCAGCCAAGCTCCAAGATTATTTTTAAACTCCTCCTAAAATATTTTTGGGTTTTCCTCTTCCCCTGTTGAAACTAACAGTCTGCACAGGAAGAGCGAAGCAACCACCCGTACACAAAGCCCAGCCGCATGCACAAAGCAAACAACTTATTGCCATTATAATTACCTGCGATGTTATCAGCAGCTCTAACGGGGTCGGCATTTGTAGAAGGAAATGCGGTTTTCACATCGTGTCACTTGAAACGAGTGTGACCATCCTTCCTCCAACCGTGCCCCCCAGCAGCACCCGCTCATGCCAACACCATGGTAAAGTGGGGGAACAGCCCTTGGATGTGTGGCTATATCACACAGGAAACTTCTCCCCCTAATACAGGAATCTGCCTCTTCTCTTGCCAGGAATTTACTTCTGCGAGAGAGCCTGAATATTTTGACACACAAACAGTTGTTTAACTAAGCACATAAAGCAAAGGGACTCGCAGGGCTCCTACAATAACCCTAAGACTTGGCTAGATGGGGGTAGCACCAGATGTGGATCTGCAAAGGATCGGGCCCCCGACACTGACACTACCCCAGAAGTGCTCAGAGCATCCAAGCTTCCCAATAATTTTGGGAAACCAGCCACACTCCCAACCCCTCACATGCTAGACTGCATCTCTGCTCCTCCAAACTCCCAAGAAAACATGAAGAATCACTCAACATTTATCAGTTCAAAACACACATGCAATTAGCAGGAATTTTTTTCCTCCCTCCAGTATAATTATATATGTTTTCATGCAATTACCACCCCTGTATTTTGTACATTAAACAGTAGGCAACCCAAGGAAGAGAGAGGCTTTTCTTTTTCTTGGCTTTGCCTTTCTGAAAATAATACTATGTTGCAAAATAACTCCGGAAGAAGGGCTTATCTTTACTAGAAAAAGAGGGAGAGAAGATGAAAACTGGGAAGAGGGAGGGAGAAATCTCCCAAAGAGAAAGCGGGGATTGCAGTGTCCCTCCACGCTGCCCTCACGTTCCACTCCCTACACGTACCTACACCTGGAAAACGTCCCTGATACCACGGACAGGACTCAGAAACAGCCTCAGCCGGTTCTCCATCGCCGACAGAAAGGAAAACTGAATCAAGCAAATGGTTGTGGTTACTCAAGCTGGGGTCATTAGCCGGATTAAAGCTTCCAAGCTCCGGCCAGCAGCACGGAGAGCAAAGTGCAGCTAAACTGCCCAAATTGGATTACCAGCGCTCCCGGGCTTCTGTGCCAATTTGGCCAGCAGACTGTGGGATGCTCAGGATGGGGAGGTGGGCAGTGAGCCCCGGGGCTGATCTGCAGGCTGCCAGTGAGGAGGAAGAGAGATGAGGAAGATATGATCCCTGCACAGCATATCCCCCAGAGCCATGCAGCCTGTCCCTGGCACCCCTGGCATGTTCTCACCTCGGGCACTTTCTCTAGCAAAATCCCTCACAATCTCAGCTCAAGGAGCAAAGAGGATATGGAATCCTGGCTCACACAAGGCCCTGAGTTGACCCCAGCATTAAAAATCTCCTCTGTGCTTCAGGCAGCTCACAAGGGTCTCTGGCCCCGGTCACAGACCAGCACACAGCAGCCCACAGGACAGGGGTGGATTTGGCCCTCATAACACCGAGACACCATGAGAACCGAGGAGTCATCCAAAATAGTCCCTCTTGCACCATGCAAGGTGACTTCAGAGGAGAAAGGAGCAAAAGTGTTTGTGAAGTGTGAGCCTGACGATCTGGATCTGGAGTTTTCTTACAGACTCAAACATCTTGGCACACCAGCAACAAAGAGGAGGTGTGCCAAGCCTTGGCTAAAGGGAAAATAAACTTTGAAATGTTTTCATTTATGTTTTTAAATGGTGGCTTCCACCTGGAACAAGGGCTGGAGGCAGCTGCAGAGTGCTCAGGGAAGCAAGGTAAACAAGGACACCTTCCTGTGCCTGGCAATGCTCTGACAAACCCATGGGAAAGTGTGGGTTTGGCTACACCACATGCCGAGTACAGGGCAGAAGAGCCAGGACTGCCCATGCCTGCCATTGAAACCATCAAAACTTATTTATCGGCTGGAGCTTTTCTCCTCCATGATGCACAAGATGTTTGCTCAAACGTGACTCCCAAGCATAGCAGGAAGACCATGCCGGGGTATCTACACAGCTTCCATGCTGCACCCTGGGGAAGACTAAGAGGGGCATGGATGAGGCTGTGGGTCAGGGACGGTATCAGAGCACACACGTTCTCACCAAGTACCACATATCTGTAGTGGGATGTTCCCCATAGCACTGCATGGAACACTTCCCAGGCTACAGCCAGAGAAGAAGCTGATTGTCTCCAGTCTAAAGCCAAACTAGCCACCTCACGACTGGATGGTGGCAAACACTTGCTCCTCCTCATTTTGCATGAAGCCATGGCACTCGGCACCTTACTGGGAAAAGGAGCCCCAATCCAAACTCAGGAAAGGTAAGGGGTCATGGTCTATGCTGAACCAAGCTCCACATCACCCATAATTCCCGCCTTTGGGCCTTCCTGTACACACATGGTAAATCACCAAGCCATTCACTGGTCAAACCCTGGCCAGCAACCCTCTACTCACTAGTTTCTTCCATATAGCACACAACTACATAAGGACATAACTTGAAGGAGACACTAATGGATCAGAGAGAAACAACCCAGGTTCTCAATACACACATTCCACCAGCTCAGATCAATGAAAAATCCAAGCTTGCAGGCAGTGAGGTGGCATATGGGTATTGCGGTGACCCATGCCCACCCTCCTGTCGCTGCACAGAGACACGGTAGCACCTCTGCTATCCTGGCTCTTTCAAGGTTCCCTTTCTATTGAGCCAGAGGTGCCAAAAACCATGACTGACTCCTCACTGAAGACACAAAAGACCAAGGCACCAGAACACCCTGCACAGAAAGGCAATTACAACAAAGCCCAGTGGGACTCAGCAGAAGCCCGATACAGGTAATGCTCCCCTCGGTTTGCAGGGTTTGCAAGGAGCCGGTGTCACCAGCACGGCAGCACCAGTCAGTCTCTGCTGCTCGGAAATTCCCAGCTCAAGGCTGGGTCCGGCTGTCGGCGGCAGTGAGTGCTGCAGCCAGGAGCAAGGCAGGCAGCAACAAAGGCCCTGACCCACACTCAGCCTAGAGAATAAACACATCCGAGCTCCCTTCATTAAGTCCTATCCCAGGGCCAGATTTCGCTTTGTTCAGCAGAAGTCAAACGCAGCGAACCCACGGAAATAACCGGCCTGGCGCGACACTTGCACGCAGGGAGCAGGGCAGGGGCCAGCCCCCGGCTGCCGCCATGGAGGAGGGGAGGCAGCCCTGCCAGCACGCAGCAGCGCCGCTTTATTACCCTCTTCCATTTCGGCTGCGCAAAGCCCCGGTGAAATAGCACTCCCCGAGAGCCGCCGACATGGCCCTCGGCCCTGTCTCCAGCGGAGTTCAGAGGAGTTTGTTTATCTCTCGCAGGGCACTGCCTCGCTCGGGGAAAGTGCTTTGTGTGACGGAGCACAAGGACTCCGCTCCGCAGCTCCGTGCACAGCCCGAGCGTGCACGAAGGCGGATGCCTGCGCTCTGCTCCAAATCCGATGCTTCTATTAAAAAAAAAAAAAAAGCCAAGAGGGGAAAACTGTCCCCGACGCCGCTAACACCATGCTAACAAAAGCAATGTCGCCAAAACTTCAATCTTCAGGGAGCAGCTGCAGAAAGCCCAGCCACTCAAAGGAGCAGGAGCCAGCCAGCCCCGGCGCTGCCTCCCCGCAGCCCCTCGGGAGCAGCGAGCGCATCCAGGCTTGCCTCTCTCGGAGAAGCGGCACCGGCAGCCAAAGCCGCAGGCGGATAGGGAGCACCAGATCACACGCACGATCGGGTATTTTGAATCCAAACTTCCTTACCAGCCTTCCTTACGGCCTCGTGTCGCCACGCCGCTGCCGGCACCGGCATCCACTGGCACCAGCAGATCACTCGGCGGCGAGCGGGAAGAAGAAAAAAACCTTCCCTCCTTGCAGCCACTTAAGAAATTATGCATGCATCCTCCCAGAGGCATCCGCCCCACTGCTTTTCCTTGGCTTCTCCACCTTTCCGCCCTGTTCGGTCACCAGTGTCTTGAGAGAGAGACATCGAGTCACTCATTTTACCCACTGAGTATATACAAAAGACCCTGGGATTGTTCAGGAAGCAATTAGCCGCTGTTCAGAGGAAAATGGTGTTTTCAAATGGATAACCTTTGATGTAGTCAATAGCCGCAGCTCTTCTTTTTTTTTTTCTTTTTTTTTACTTCTTGCAGGCGCACACAAAAGAAAAGAAAAAATAAAAAATTAAAAAAAGAAATCCAGCAAAAGGCTGGTAATTCCCCCCCGACCCAGCTCTCGCTCAGCAAAAAGAGATTTTCTCGCAAGCTGGAGGAAAAGCAGCTTCGGAAGGCGCCTCATCTACGCAACTTTTCTCCCCTCCGTGTCCCGGAGCATACGAGAAGGATCATGAATATTCATCTCCCCTCCCCCCCCGCGTTAGCTGGTTCTGCTTTTGTTTTGTCCTCCCCAAGCAGGAGCCAGGAGGGAGCTAACAAGTGAGGTTAATGCCTGTCTTTTCTCTCCCATCCGTCTCCTCTTTAACCAGTGACCTTCATGTTAAGCCCTGTTTACACACCAGCCCCCCTCCCCTGGCTCCCCCTACCCCGGCGCTGGGCCAGAGGCAGAAGGAAGAATTTTCCCGCAAGGAAGACAAGGGAGGAGAAGGGATTGCAGGATTTCGGGATTTATTTCAGCATGCCACAGAGATTTTGTAAATCCCTCCCCGATCGCACGCCGGACCTGCCGTGTGTGTTCGCTGGGCAGGAATGGGAAGGGGCTAAGGGATACCGAGCGCACAGCCGGCTTTTTTCGCCACCTTCCACGTTCATACCGGCGGCGGGAGGCGCGCACCGACGCAGCCCCGCACACAGGTACTGCAGCCTCCCACGCCTCGCTCGGAGGTGCCCAGCGCTGCGTTGCCAAACTACAGCGCGATCACAATAGTAGCGATCATAACGAGGGCGACGGCAGCCATCCCACCCTATCTCATCCCATCCCATCCCATCCCGCAGGGCACCCTCGGCACCTCTCCGCCGGCGGCTGAGGAACGGGAAGCGCGGAGGGAACGGCGGCGCTGTGGGCTACGGGACGAGCCCAGCCCGGATGTCGCTCACCGCGCCCCGGCGGGATGCGGGGATGTAAAGCAGCGAGAATGCGTGAATGGATATGGGATAGCACAGCGCGGGGATGCGGGGCAGCCCGGACACAGGGGTGACAGCGAGGATGTGGGGCAGCACGATGCGGGGATGGCAGCGGGGATGCAAGGCAGGGAGGATGCGTGATCCAAGGCGGCGAGCACGGGAAAGGCTGAGTCCCGTTCGCGTCCCCAGCAGTGCAGGACGCGGGTGGGCAGCGGGGCGGCGGGGCTGGGGCAGCGAACGCCGCCGAC
>VZTF01002310.1:684950-698346 GCA_013397755.1 Cnemophilus loriae
GATGCCGCGAGGGGAGGGACGGAGCGGGGGTCGTACTGAAAGCGGTCACCGAGCGGAGGGGACCCCGAGGGGCTGCGGGGCAAGGAGGGGCCCGCATCCACCTGAGCGTCCTCGCCCGCCGCTCCCCTGCACCCCACGAGAGGACTTCGTTCCCGAGGGGTGTCCATTCAGCATCTTCCCCCTGGCACCGCACCCACTCCTCCTAAAATTAAAATTACAAAAGGGAGAAAAATAATAAAAAATTTTTAAAANAGAGGGCGGGGAAGGGGCGGGGAAAGGAGGCTGGGGCCGCCCCGTTCCCGCCCGCCCTTAAAGGGGCGATGCCGCGAGGGGAGGGACGGAGCGGGGGTCGTACTGAAAGCGGTCACCAAGCGGAGGGGACCCCGAGGGGCTGCGGGGCAAGGAGGGGCCCGCATCCACCTGAGCGTCCTCGCCCGCCGCTCCCCTGCACCCCACGAGAGGACTTCGTTCCCGAGGGGTGTCCATTCAGCATCTTCCCCCTGGCACCGCACCCACTCCTCCTAAAATTAAAATTACAAAAGGGAGAAAAATAATAAAAAATTTTTAAAAATATTAATTACAGGTCTGAAGTGGTTGTTTGTCTTTTTTAAGCACACTTAGTATTATCCACTCTTGTAACCTTCCCCTACTTTCGCCTCTCACCATGCCAGCCACAGAGTCCCTTCCTAGAGACAGCAGTGCCACCGTGGCACCCTGCCTCTCCCCTGCCCTGTGTTTGGTTAGGCCCTGATGAAATGCTCCATCATCTCTCCATCAGGGAGGGACCTTTGTAAAAATCAGCAGGAATAAATACAGTGTTTGTCATAGGGACATCCACAGATTTTCAGAAGAGACCTTTGGGATGGAAACGACAGGGAGTGGATCTCTCCAGACCATTAGCAGATGGAGCTGTAAATGATTCTGGTTCACTGGGACCCCACCATGTGCTGCAGCACGGAGGCAGTCGGTGCGAGGTGGCTTGTTCAGCCAGGTTTTCCCGGCTGCAACCAGCCAGACCCTTAGCCCCACCCGCTCTCAACACAGGGACACTTCTTCCTTTAGACAGGGACACACTGCGGGAGCCTAGGAGTTGCCCCATCTGTGAAGGAAGATGTGTGGTCGTCTCGTGCAGGCACACACGTAGACCTCCTCTGCAAGATCCCAGCAGGTGTATGTCTACAAACCCTTAGGAGCTCCTCGCCCTCTCTGACAGGAGGAACTGAATCCCAAAGCAGTGGAGAGCAGCACAGGGCACTTTGGGAGAGGACATGGAAGAAGAGCACGAGGCACAGGTGAGTCTCGAGTACCAGAAAAGAGAGGAAAATGGACCTGCAAAGGCTCCAGTGAGAGTAGGGAGGAAAATGGAGGAGAAGAAGGTGATTTGGTTGAGTTCAACAGCAGAGAGACACTCCCCTTAGCACCCTCAGCATCTCAATGCTCACATCTTACTCAGAGCCCACCTGAGAGCAGAGATCATGTCCCGGCAACACGGACAACAAGGTTTTCTTCTCATTTATCTTACCATGCAGCCCTCACCAACATCCATTTCCAGGAGGCCAGAGGAGCTGAGAACAGGCCCGTTCCCCCAGGGCACAGCATCAGTGGCTGCTGTTCTCCCACCTCTTGTTTGTGCAGGGACACACATGGGGCCCAGACTTAAAAGTTTTTGAGACAGAGAAGACATCATCAAGCTCTGTCGGCAGGGAAGTGGCTGGGATTTGGATCGCTTCTCCCAGACTGAAAGAAACACTTCTTTTTTTTTTCTTTCCTTCCTCCAAGAGACTAAATTTAGTGAATTCCTTTCACATTAAAAACTTGTCAGGTATTCACATCCAAAGAGGCCGCTGCTCCTGTCTCTCAGGGGAGTTACCGAGACAGCGAAACCTCTTAAATGAATAAAAAAGAAGGGAGAGATATTCAGGCGATCTCCCACCACTGCTTTTAAATCCACTCTCTCCCAGGGCTGGTGCCCGGGCACCTTGGTCCCATGGCTGCCGTGTCCTGCCGCAGAGGCAAAAAGAGAGGGATGAATTCTCCCTCCCCAGAACAGGACTGAGTGACGCAGCAGCACCAACCCCTGGGCCGGTGCTACCATTCCTGTGTGCCCTTGGGATAGGAAACCGGACAGATTTATTTTTGGTGAAAGATGAATTTGTACACATACATCCCGTGACAAGGGGAACCAAGGTTGTGGAGCTGAGAAAAGAATGGGCACCTGGCTGAGAGTGCACCGCCAGCCCCCTCCTGATTCACCAAGGAGGATCCAGCCCTGAGAGAAGAGAATAAAAGAAGACAGAAGGAAAATCCAAGAACCCTCCATGCCAGTGCCCAGCAAAGGTCAGGACGGAGCTGGCAGGGGAGACCCTGCGTTTGTACTGGGTGGGAAACAGCCTCAGGCTTAGAGTGACCCGCAGAGCTCCCATGGCTGGTCCGATGGCTCATTTGACACCATGCCCAGCGGGCACTGGGACACACTTGTCACTCACATGGCTTCCCCCCATGTCTGGGCACCTCACCCCCTCAGACAGACCCTCGTTATCTCAGGAAGCTTGGCCTTTTATTTTACCTCCCAAGGGGCTGCAATTGCTCTGTTCATCCACAACCTCCTTGTGCATCCTCACCCCCCTCCCTCCAGACCCCGTGGGCTGACAGCCCGGCTGTGCCCCGAGGACAGCGGCTTGAGTGGCACCTCAAAAGCACTACCGAGCTCCGCACTCTGCAGGGTGCTGGGAGGAAGGGCTGGAAGCGGAGGATGGCTCCGGAGGCAGCTGGACCCAAATCCCAACAGTGAGGGGTGAGGGGTTCACCCGGCTCCTTCTCATTGCGCTAAATGCTGACTCGGCGCTTCTCACCCAACTTTGACCAAAATTACATTGAGACACAAACTGTTCCTGGGGTGTCTGGGGCACTTTGCCTATGTTACCAGAGAGATTGAGGGGCACATTGTTCTCTAAAAGCAGTCCAACAACTACTTTGTCAAAACCTGAAACTAACTGGTAGAGGGTTAGGTCACCGGAGAGAGCCCGAAGAGATGGGGAGACTCTTCTACTCTGCTCTCCCAGTCTGAGTGGTGAGGGTCCAAAAATAACCAGAAAAATTCACAGTTTTTCTACTGTTTGCAATTTTTGATTGCTAAAAAATTCTGCTAAAAGGCAGAGTTCTGCACAGTGCAGGAGTCAAGCCTATATCACATTCACCTCCCTTGGTTATCACCCACAGGCAGAAAAATATTTAGAAAATGAACCCCCCAGAACCTGCAACCCCAGTTTAAACCCCCTGCACTGAACACACAGGAATGAGAGAAACCCAGTGACCTCAGCCCAAAGGTTTTTAGGCTGTGAAATCTGACTGGCCCAGAGAACAGTCTAGAATCCAAACGTGGGCTTTGGGGACCTTCACAGCCAAACTCTGCAGCTCTGCTCTGCCCAGATGGTCCCAGGATATCCCCCTGCTGGGCATGGGCACCAGGCGCGATCTGCTCTGCCCAGACGGCAGCAATGGGTTTTCTTCCCTCCTCCCATCCTCACAGATGTCTTTGCTAATCCAGCCTCAGGAACAGAAAGGCTGAGCAGCCAAGTTGGAGAGCAGCACTGGGTCTGACCAGAGGGTTTGTCAAAGTTTTCCAGGAGGCATCAGCAGCTCTTTAAGCTTCTCGACAGCCAGGATAACAAACTGTGTCTGTGGAGCTCTGGGGATCCAGGGTGGAATTAAAATGGGTAATGAATAGAGCCATTTTTCAGGGGATCACAGCCGCAGAGGCATGAAGGGCAGTGGGCAAAAGGTGCTGGAGAGGCACCCAGGGACGGGACATGGGGTGGCACAGGGGCTGTCACCAGAGTGGCAGCATTCCTTCACTCTTGGTTCTGCCCAGAAAAGAAGGCACTTTGCTGTCTGCCAGAATGGCTTTCATCCTCTGCCTGCTGCTACAGGCCCCCTCCGGATCACCAGTGTCCACAAAGAGGCAAACAGCCCTTTCCTCCACCCCACCATGCTCATGTTCCTGGGAATTTTCTGGCAGAGGCGTCGCTGGGCTGGCAGCACCACTGTTCATTTCAGTAAGACGAGGATCTTCTTGAAGGGGATCAGGAGAGAGACGAGCCAGGGAATATCCTCATTTCCTCAGCCTGTCACACTGGCAGTGATGCACACCTTGATTTGGGAAGAGGTTTGATGGGATGGGTGCTGGGAGCTGTGGGTGTGGGAGATGCTCTGGGGGACCCTGCCAGGTCTGTGGCAGATCAGTCTGGACATCAGTGCCAGCACATGGGAGCCAGGGAAGGACACAGAGCCGCAATGGGGGAGGACGGACACCCAGTTGGATGGCTCCCTCTGCTCTTCTCAGGGCTGATCCCCAGCTCCCAAAAGACCCGGCCACCCCGATGACTGTGTATCCACCAGCCGACAAATCATGCATGCACCAGTCCATCCCCGGCGGGCAGGGAGGTCCTGCAGAGATCCCCTCTGGCCATACCTGCTCCGCCTGAGCTCCTTCCCAGCTCCTTCATTCCTCAGCTCTGTGACTCATGATGGTGCTTAATTAGCAGGATGCCTGATGCAGACACCTGTCAACTCCTCCGAGACAACCAGCATTTCACGTTAGCTGCCCTGGGGCTGTTCGGCAGGAACAGCTCACTCTCCGTATTGATATTCCTTCATCTCAGCCTATTTTCCAAGCCGTCAAGCTGCCATCTCAACCCTCCCAGGCCCAGCAGTGCTGGGGAAAGCAGCCTCGCGTCCGTCAGCTCCTAGCTTGGACCCCACCTTTGCAGCCACACAGGAGTGTTGGAATCACTTTGTCCTTCCCCCGGCAGCCTGATGTCCCTGCACAGGGTGCACCAAGCACAGACTTGGAGTCAGGGCAATGTTGAAGATAGGAAAAAAGTCACTGCCCAATTTCCCAGGTCTGCAAGGTCTCCAAGATGCACTACCAGGGACGTGGCATCACTGCCACATGGTGCAGGGACACCCATCCCACCGGGAGCCACGGCAATAGCCAGGAGAATAGACATGGGGAAACTTTGTGTCCTTTGGAGAACTCCTCCACCTCTGCTCTGCCACTGTATCCCTGTTTATTCCTACCTGCTCCATACCCTCTCTAGCCAGGGTCTGCTGAGGACCATTTTCACGGAGCAGATTCACCTCCTCCCTCACTCTTACGATCATGTGTCACTGTCCACTTCCCAAAGGCTTTCTGGTCCTCCATCAGTACCAGGAGCAGAGATTCTGTGCTGAGCATGTGTATGGACAAGGGCAAGCTGCAGTGGCCAAAGAATATCCCACCTGCATTTCATCCATGGGGAGAAGGCAGAAAATGGCACAGTCAAGACCGGATGATGCTTCAGTCAGATGAAACTTCAGGCCATAGCTGCCTCCACTCCTAGGTGCCAGGCTCCATTCCTAGGATGGCTGTTTTCCCCATGACTCAAGTCAGTGGAAAGATTAACGCCAAATCCTTTTGTGGCTCAAAAATTCACCTCTGTCACATGGAATAAGTGGGTGGCCATGAGAAACCAAGGAGTCCCTACCCTTTCTCCAGTACCCATGTAAAATTAAAATGGACAAGGAAGAAGCTGCTGTAAATAATGTATTCATGGTGCACTACACAGCTTCAGGAGCACATATGCATTGTCTAGTCTTCTTTAAAGAAACCCAGCCCTGCCTGAGTCATTAAAAATGTATCCTGGTTTCAGCTTCATCCCATATACACTCACCACTGTGAAGCAGGTGGTTCAGTGGCTATTTTCATGCCTTCCCTCTCTCAGCTGGTCCTGGGCAGCCCCATGCTGTTACAAGTGAGGCCTCTGGGTCACATGAAAAATTCACGCCCTTGGCATCAGGCATTTTCCATCCCTGTGCTCCTGCTCCTCCCTTGCACCTGGGCCCAAAGACCCACTCTCTGCTGCTGCCTCTCAGACCCCAGAAGCATCCTCCGAGCTGATGAAGGATGCTAATGAGAACTGCTAAGCCCTGGTCTGGCCACTGCATCCATCCCACCACTTTTCCATCCCTCTGCCTTCTTCCCACCTCCCTCTGGCCAGTCTTAGTTCTCCATCACATATTCCCCCTGCTCGCACCCTGCATCTCTTCCTCAGAAGTATCTGCAGCCACCCCTGCAAGGACAGATGGGTGCCCTGGGGTGTTCTCACCAGACCAAAGGCAGAGTCATCAAACCACACTCAGTCCATGACCCTGTCGGAGGGAGCTTGTGAGCGACCACAAGTGTGTGTATGACCACAGTGAAGCCTGGGGCAGAGGCATTATCCACAGCTTGTAGCATCCTCCTTGTCTGGGAAGCACTGAGAGCAATCCACAGGGTGACATAAGCTGGCAGCATCGCTCGGGCACACGGACACCCACCCGTGAGCATACAGCCAGCGCCTGCCCGGGCACCCACCTGGATGCTCTGCATCTCCCTCCCCTGTGGAAGAGCTTCTCCAGAGACACTGCAGGAAAACCTGGGAGATAACACGTGCCTGCGACATCAGCAATTAAGGAACATTAATTATAATAATAATAATTATCACAAAATAGCATTTTTATGGCACAATATTATGCTGAAAGATTTACAACATACCGAATCATGAAGTTCGTAATTAAAGTTATTTTAGTTTCTAATTTTGCTTTAATTCTATTCCAATAAAAGATAGGATAAATATACCTTAAAAAAATCTGCAGAAACCATTACTTAAGACAATTTCCCTACACAGGGATGTTGTATTGCAGCCCAGAGATCCCTTGAGGAGCATCACAAACTTTGGTGAGGAAGAAATGTTCAGGCCTGTGAAATACCAAGTGCCACAAGCCTCACCCCAGGGCAGCAGGACACTGCAGCCTGAGGGCACCTGTGGCCTTTTGGCTTGAGCTTCCTGGCCATGAGCCCTCCTGAGGTGGGTCTGTAATTCATTGTGTTCCTTCTGCATCTAGGGTGGGAGGAACTGGAGAGCCTGGTACCCCAAGGCAGCCAGGGAAAGAGCTGAGCTGGGTTTGTTCCTCATGCCACTGCCAGAGGAGTCCTGACATCACCACTACGAGCGTAATGGTGCTGGAATAGAGCAAGGATGTTTCACTCCAGCTCCGACTTCAGTTTGTGCACCTGTAACAGTCGATAGGAGAGAGGGCACAAAGAGAGGATCCAAATCCCAGCCTTCTATGGAAAAATTACTGACTAAAGTGGTTTTTACAGAATTGAAACCCAGTCTGCAATTGTTTTGATGAAAGTTCATCACCACAGTAAGAAAAAGGGGGGGGAAAGGACAAAAGGGAAATTTTTTTAGACATGGTCAAAGATCTACATCTTGGAAGAGAGATTACCCTTGTAAAAGGATTTTTCAGTTCCATTTTGTGAACAAACCCCATAACATTAACAAAGTCAAGATCAGAATACAAAGCCTGATGCCTACCACAGCAGCCCACTCTGACCTCCCCCTATGTTGCAGCACAGGAATTCTGAGTAACAATTGTATCACCCCACTACGCGAGATACATTTTGGAATCTCAGGTTCTCCATACAAACAAACAAGTCCAGACTCTGCTTTACTGAACCTGCACTATTGTAAGCCTGTTGGACCTGCACCAGCAGCCAGACTCATGTGGGTTCAGCCATCCCCACCTTGATGCCTCTCTGTGTTAGGAGACGTGGGGTCACCATCAGCTGGTCCCAGATCCACTTGCCAGGGAGCCACGCCCCACTCTCCCTGCCAACACCAAATGGCACGATAGGAGGTTAGGGAAACAGATGAGCTGATGGGCTTCGAAGGCCATTTACCTCCAACAGCATCGCCATGTACCAGGCAGCCTTGGCTGTGCCCCAGAAAAAGCCGTCATGGGGTACAGGCATCATATCCAGCCCTTAAGAGCCAGCATGGACCAGCTGGCACATCACTGTCCCACGGTGGCCATACTCATTTGGCCTGAAAGCCAGAGGATGTGCCACATCCCCTTGCCCACAATGCCACCCCCACTTGCTGCCTTTAAGGAGACCCCTCCTCCTCACCTCAGCTGTGGTCTAATGCTGGGGCGACTCTTCACCGCGATGGAGCAGCTGCAGGGCAGTCAAGGGACCTTCCAGCCCCTGCCCGAAGCAGTCAGCACGGCCGACTGCCTCTGAGCCCAGCCTGAGCCCCGCTCCCCCGGGAGCCCCCCAGGGAATAAACTCCTCCATAATTAATTTAAGTGCCACTGTGCTGCCCAGCAGGCCTCCCAAGCACAGATTACTCACCTCGCTGCAGACGCAGGGAACATTAAGAATGTGTCCGGAAGATGAGAGGTCTTGGCTCCCTGACAGCCCATAACTGATGGCTGGTTTGGGAGGCAGCTGAGGCAACACCAGTTCTCAGAAAAGAAGCAGGTCTGCCAGAGGGTGATCCGAGCACCCACTCTCCTAGATGGCTGGGAGGGAGACAAGAACTCCCCAAAAGCTGAGCAAGAATGGTGGGGGGTGCATTTGAGGGACGGGTGAAGGCTTTAACTAGAAGAGGTGCCCATGTTGCCAGTAAGTTCTTTAATTGATTCTGGGAGAGCGATTTCTAAATTACATCCTGACGTGTACACTGCAATCGATAAATGCATTAAGGAAGGAGCCTGCATGCCCTGGGTTGTGCTGCTCCATGCCATTCCCACAGCCTGGACCCTGTTCCCTGCACCTCTGGCCACAGAGGAATCCCTGTGAGCAGCAGAGCTGGGTGTTGCAGCACCTGGGGATGTGCCCCACAGAGCATCCCTCTCCAGGCAGGTTCCCCCAAACCTAGGAAGGATGCAGGCATCTCGAAATACTGACTTTTCCAAGGATTAGTGCCATGGTTTGGCAGCAGAGACAGAAATAAGCTTCCCTCTGCCATACCAGGATGGTCCTTCCACTGCAGTCTTGAGCTCCTGCTATTACCCTGCTCTCCATCTCCTGGGTACTTCTTACAAACCAATTTGATCTGGAAAACCAAGAGCGAGGCAGAGTGGTCCTTTCCATAAGGATGTGTCAAAAATCCTGAAGAGCTTGGCTGCCTGCCTATTTTAAGGTAACAGATTTAGGAAGAGGTTTACTACCTTCAGGAAGGGTTTAGTGATCTGAAGAAGCTGCCGGTAAGTTCCTGCTCTGCCCGCACACTCCTCTGGCACATCCCTGCTGCCTGAAGAGAGATGGAAGCTAGGAAAACAAAAGCAAATACAAACACTTCAGCCTGTTTATTAAAAAAGTTTATAAAATGATGAGTGAAAGACAGCTAATGATGCATCGTATAGTCAGTGCCAGGGAAAACACTCCAAATTAAAGTCCTCAAATACGAAAAGAATCAACATTCAGTAAGACAGTTAATGTATGTTATTTAAGTGTCACTTCATTATTGAAAGTGTATATTTTTTGAGGTTTAATAACCATATAATTGAGGCATCTTTTCTATAGTTAAACCTTGGCAAATATGTTTTTCATAATTAGCCAGTATTTATTTAACATGCAATAACCATCCCATTAAATTTAATGACTTCAATTAATAGGTACAAAGGGGCCTTTTTTAATGTCAATATATATTCCTAAAGCCAGTTCCCAGTGAGGTGCCATGAGGAAGCTCAGCCACCTGGGGGTGACCAGGGAGGGCAGACCCCTGAGCCAAGCCACGGGGCTTTGCTGGTGTCTCATTGCAGGAATGGGGACACGCAGGTGGGGAGGGGGTGCTGCATGTCCCAGCCAGGGCTTGGGGGTTACAAAGAAGGGGATGCCAGCAGAAACCCTGTGGGGACCCAGCCCATCCTTGCTGGCACCTCCTCACCCCACAAGCCCTGCTGCTGGCAGTGAGGCTGAAGGGCAATATCTTGGGGCAGTGAGGCAGCAGAGGCTCAGCCTGACATGGCCACAGCCGAGCCTTGTAGCCCACATTAGAGAACAGCCCAGGGTAAATTAACTCCTTTAACGAACCATCCAGTACAGAGTTATTAACTGGCTTGTAATAAACCCCAGCATAACACTCCCTGCTGCAATCCCACTGGGCTCCAGGCTATAGAACCCCACTTCATTAGCAAGGAAAGCCCCATCCTGCAGACATGAACCACCACTAGAGCCCCTGCACCTCCCTGGCCCTTGGCAGGGGCTTTGCTGTCACCTCCCAAGATCCCTGCACCCCCATGAGCTCTCCCTCCTCCCTCAACCCTGGCAGGACCCCCAGAGGCCTGTTCCCCATCCTTTGGGCCCCTGCTCTCCCCATGAAGCTCAGCTCACATGCCAGGGACTTGGATTTGTCTGATGGCAGAAGAGCCTGAGGAATAGAGCAGGGAAGAGCATGTATTGCCACGTGTGGCAAACGGGGAAGCAAACTCAGGAACACAGAGGCAACCCCTTGGAAAGCAAAATCACTGCTTGTGGGAAGCAGCACACCAGAAACACATCACCTCTGTCAAAGGTGCTGGAGTACAGAGCCATGCCATCCAGCCCCAGGGCAGGCTGCAAGTGAGGTGCTCCCCCAGGGACCCCAGAATGCCAATGGCCAAGGCCAGCAACACCAGCATGGCCCCCTGGCTTGCCCTGGGTACAGCTAGGGGAACCCTTGTGCTCCCCTGTGTCCCAGTGGCCACCTCACCTGGGGAAGTGATGCCAGCTGCAGGCAGCAGGTCAGGTCACATCCTCCTGACTTGCGAACCGGTAAGATGATGCTGGAAGTGCTCACAGCAGCTAGAGGACTCTGAGGAGGTGGTTGCAAGCTCTGCTTTGCTTTTCCAGTTGTTTTGAGCCAGGACAAGGCTTAAGAGACACTAAATCCTTGAAGGCAAAGGATTATAGATTGGGTTATACTTGTGGCTGTGCTGGCCTAGGTTCAGGGTGACTTGGATCACCCTAGGACAGAGATCCAGCTCTAGAAGAGCCAACGTCCCCAAAAAAACCCAGCACATGGCCCTGGGGCTTTTCCTGCACCCCCAAATTATTCCTGCCCCTTCCAGCCTTTTCTATCGGGACATGACAGGGGCTGTGGGGCAGCCACCATCTCACTGCCTCGGTGTCCCCAGCACCTCCTTCCCCAGCTAAAGCCCTCTGAGGCCATTTGCAAGGAATGGTCAAAATGCACCACGGCTCGAGCAGACTGGGGAAGCATATGTCTCCACACATATCTCAGGACACGGAGAGAGATGCCAGCAGCGCTTCCAGCCTCTGCTGGGCAATGCACCAGCTGCCGGCACTCGCCTACCCCACGTGCATCGAGGCAGCAAGATTCAGCAGTGATCAGTGAATCCCAATTAATTGTGGTATCGGTATTTAAGGGATCCCATTGTGACAAGGCTGCCATGAGCTGGCTGCAGCCATCTGCTCCCCTGGCCTGGGACCCTGATGCCTGCGGGGATGGACCAGTGATTTCTGACTCCCACTCTGTCCTCCCTGCAGTTTGGCTGGGTAGCCTGGCCAGGATGGTTTGCAGAGCCGATGGGGTTATTTAGAGCCTCAAACCAGGCACAGTCCTCCAGCGGCGCTGCTGCCAACCTGCGAACAGCTGACTGCACCGATGTGGCCATAAATTACCCACGGAGGCACTGGAGACCCGCACCGGAGGGCAGGCAGCAAAGGCTGCAACCCCGCACAGGAGGCCGGAACAGGCAATTAATCCTCGTTAGCAGCTTGGCGTGCAGCACGGGACGGCTGCTCCTGCAGCGGGACTCTCTCCTCCCTTTGTACCCCTCCTTCCCCAGTGTCCTCTCTGTGCAACTCCTCCTTCGCCTGTCCCACCCCTTCCTCTCTCCAGACTCTTCTAGTTATCCTTGTTTCCTCCTGTCTCTCTCCACTCTTTCCTCTCAGCAGCCCCGCCAGCACTGTGCTCAAAAGTTGCTCTGTGGCACTGCTCCCATCCCCAAAGCAGGGGTGAGGCTGGTCCCTGCCTGCCACACTCGGCTCCCAGCAAGTGCCCAAGAGCCCGTGCAATGGCCACTGGGACTTGGGCATCCTGTGCCACAGTCTCAGGGACCAACCTCCTGGCTTTCCAGGGAGTGAGATAAAATCACGACAAACCACAAGGCCACCCTCAGGGCCCAGACCCACACTGCTGCAGCCCAGCCCTTGGGGACGCAAGGCTCACTGGACACGGGCAGAGTGTAGCCCAGCCAGGAGAGCCCAGAAATGCTGAGAAGGGACGTGTCATCCCCGGTGTGACATCCCTGAAGCAAGCAAATGCCACTTCTCACACAGCAGATGGCAAATCCTACAGCAGGGAGGGGAAGAGGGGTGCCCATTAGCACCCCCAGCTATCGCCTTAACTCTGCATCTCCCTTTTCAGGGCTGGGAGCCAGCACTAGGCTCCCAGGCTCTCCCCTCCACCACTCTCTTCCTGCCAGGTCCAGACATCCCCAAGGACACCCCACACAACCAGGGACCAACCTCTGACTTGTGTCCCCAGCCCTCTGCACGCAGGTCCATCAGTCGTTGCTCCAAGAGGAACCACAGAGCTGCAGCAAAAAAGGACCCTGATTTTAAAGAAAATAACAATTCTAGAATAAATAAATAAATAACAAGCCCAAGCACAAGTCTGCTTTTAAATTCAAATGTGCAATATGGCCCAGAGCCTTAGAGCCAGAAGGAAACTACAGATTTGGGCAAGGAAACAGGGAATATTTCACTTCAGCTGAGTCCAAACCGTCGTGATTTACCCAGCAGTGAAGGAGGTGGGGAGAGTGCTGCTCCCTGAGGGCTCTGCAGCTCCAGCAGTTGCCCCCACGCTCTCCACCCTCAGGCTGCTGCCCCTGTACTTAAAAGGTTTCTCCAGACTCTCACATCTCACCTCAGCTCCCCATCATGTCCCACCTGCTCCACTTCAGGGTCACGGCTGTGCCAGGATGGGGAGTTCTCCCTGGGGCTCCTGTTAGAACTTCCAGGTCCATGACACCATGGTCCTGCCCTGCTGAGACCCAGGACCCTCCAGCCTCAGTGTGACACCAAACAGGACCCAACACCCAGCCCTGTGCAGGGGCTCTCTGGGGTCACAGACACACCAGTGGCCACAGTGGTCGTTGTCCAGCTCAGGTTGGGCACTTCTGGGGCAGCAACGCCAGGACCTTATCTCTCTACACCTACCTGAATGGAGGTTGTAGCCAGGTGGGGATCAGTCTCTTTTCCCAGGTAACAAGTGACAGAACAAGAGGAAACAGCCTTAAGTTGCACCAGGGGAGGTTTAGATTGGATATGAGGGAAAAAATTTCACTGAAGGGGCTGTCAAGCATTGGAATAGGCTGCTCAAGGAGTCTCTCGGGCAAGGAAACGGAATATTTCACTTCAGCCGAGTCCAAGCCGTCATGGGCATCACCCAGACAATGTCGGGGGCCTGTTCCATCTCCTCGGCACACTCGGGGGGGCACTACTTGTTCCGCACCGGGCAGGCAGCGCCCGGCTCGGCCGGGACTCTCACCGAGACGCACCTCGGGCAGCGCAGCCCCG
>VZTF01002310.1:698413-730975 GCA_013397755.1 Cnemophilus loriae
AGCCCCGCCGGTGGCCCCGGCCCGATGGAGCGGCAGCGGCGCCAGCGCGGGCCGACAGTGCCACCTGCTGCTGCTGTCGGCACCGAGGGACGGACCGAGGGACGCACGGACCCCGGCCCACGCTGCGGGGCCGGCCCCGCGGGCGGGCTCGGGGCGCTCCGCATCCCTCGGCAGCGCGGGGTGCTGGGGCTCGGCGCGGGATGCCCCGTGCGGGAGAGGCGACAGGAGGCGCCAGCGAGCCCGGAGCAGGGGGAAAATCACCATAAATCCCCAGATCCGTTTTCCCACCGTCAGCAGATGCCCGAACTCCAGCACCATGCACCCCACACTAGGTGCGAGAACAAGGTGGGGAAGAGCACAAGGGGCACGGTTGTGCCCAGGGCCACGCCTGGGACGGAGGAGTGGCAGGACCCCGGGTCCACAGCCCGGACATCTCGGTGTGGACGCGTTACCCAGGCCAGCGCATTCCCACAGTCACAGCCCGAGAACGACCCTTCGTGCTTCGCACAGGGAGACTGAGGGCAGCTGCTCCCAGTCCTGCTGGCACCGAGGATATTCCTGGAGCAGAGAACAGGAGCTCTCCTGAAAACAACACAGCTTCCCCTAAAACCACGGGGACAATATCACAGGGCATCACCCCTGAGCAAAAAGAGCAAAGAGGGGATGCAGGGTCGGGCTCCTGAGGGGTGTGAAGGCACATGGGAGGTGTCAGACACAGAATGTCACCATGTCACCCCATCCCCACACGCGGCTGCCAGGGCATTACAGCCCTGATGCAGTAATCCAGGGATATAAAGGCTGCAAAACGCTGTGACATCTCCACACCCCCGTGGCACACGCACATCATCCACAACATACATGGAGAGAAAGGTGGGGACCAACCACGGGGTGTGGGGAAATCTGCTTCACTAATTACCATTAGTACCAAATGTCCCTTCTTATCAAGACTGGATGGGTATTCAATTTTCTCTTCAAATGCCTGCCTTCTGAAATGGTAATAGAATTTCAAATCTAGGGGAAAAGGGAGGAGAAAAACTGAATATGCAAGGATTAACAATGAGAGAGACAAAGAAAGAAATTATACCCAAAAATATAGTCAGAGCCTTTGTAAGAATTAATTAAATACAAATATAAAGAGAAAATTAAGTCTCATGCTTAGGAGGGGGAAGAAAAAGCATATTTTCTGAGTTTAATTAACCTTTTCTTGCCAAGAACAATGAAGAGGACGGGGGAAGACAGGGAGAGGAGAGCAGAAACTCCTAGTTGTTTTGCCTTGCAGGAGATAATTACAGGAGCCAGCCAGGTCGGGGTTTGCCAACACAGGTTTGGGGTGCGTGGGTCCGGCTCGTGCACATGCTGGGATTGTGTGCACATAATAGCTCATTTGTTGGCTCTGACTGGGACATAGATTGGGAGGAGCAAAGGCAGAGCTGGGGAGAGCCGTGGTCCCCCAGATACCAGGGGGCTCAAGGAGAGGATGTCTCCTCCCAGCAGGGCCATGGGGAAGGGGAAAGTGTTGAGCATCAGAGGGAGGTGGCTGGTGGCCACCATGGCTGCCAGGACTGTGAGGCAACCTCCACCCCCACACTCCTAAACAACTTGTTTGCAGGTTTGATATCTCAGAGGTGGTGCTCAGACGCATCAGTCACAGGGTGACAGCTTGGGGGTCTGATGGAGTTTTGAAGCAGCTGATGCAAAATTAATGGTCTTTGTCACCACTGGCCCATCCTGGGGAAAGTGGAGGAGCCAGGCAGTGGTAGCAGGATGAAAAGTGACAGGACAAGGAAAAGAAGGGTGATGTTTGCATGAGCACCTGCCTCCAGGTCCTTGTCCCGGTGCCTCTCTTCTCTACTGCCAGCCATGTGGGAACTGTTTGGCCACAGCCTGGACTCCAAAAGATGAGAAGTGACACATTTGGAGAGCAGGACCTCCGGCAACATTACCAGCAGGTCAACACTGTGCCCAGCTGTAAGGAGCAGCATTGCCTCTGGGCACTGCCAGACACCCAGGCTTACACCTGCCAGCCCCACAATGACATTCACGGCCACTCACAGAACCCCAGGGACCAGGAGCTATGGAAATGGGCCCACAGGCGTCTCAAACAAGGGGTGATGAACTGCACCATCCTCCTTCTCCTCTGGGTCCCAGTGCTGGGGCTGCTTGCTAGGAGCTGCTCCTGGAGGAAAGCATAGAGCTTTGGGGCCGAGGAGCTGCCTGCAAGATGCCTGGAGGCGCTGTCTCAAACAGGTTGCACAATGCTTTTCAATACTCCCTTTTGACACCTTGGTGCCACGAGGTCTGGAGTAGGACCTGTTTCACTCTAACACCAGCTGGGTGAAGCAGAAACTTCCCAAGGACTTGTCATATATAACATTTTTGGGCCACCCCCATGGAGGTGTCCTCTACCTCTGCATCACAAGCTCTCCCAGATCAATGCAAAGCCCCCTCCTCACCTCCAGCCCCACCTCATCATGGTCACACCACCACCCTTCGCATATGTGCTTGGTGGGAGACAGAGAAGCTGGGGTTCTGCACTCCTGCACAACGCTGCAGGCAGCAGAGCTGATTTTCCAGCAAGGAGCAGCTGCGCTGAAGTTTCAGTTGAATGACAGAGGGAGAAACTTACCATTCCCAGGCAAGCAGCTCCTGAAAGGCAGAAGCTGAAGACATGGACCTCTGCAGAGGTCTGGCCTTGCCAGCAGAGCATCATCCAGGAGAGACTACAGATTATCTGGGAAGCGGGACAGGGTGATTAATAAGTTAAAATCAACACTAGCAAGTGTTTATTTAACAAACATGACTCCTTATCTGTCCAGGAATAGATTGCAAAATTATTCAAGAGTCTTCAGTGTAAATTATTCTCAGTATAAAGATTGTTTAAATTGCAAGCTGGGAATATTACTGTGAAGTGTACAAGGTATGTGCTAAATTATGTAACCTATTTATGTAATTTATAAACTGAGTTTTATAAATTAGTTACACCAGGTACAACATGAATGTCAAATTTTATTGTGACTCAATTGTCACAATAATGGCTTAGCATCAGATTAGGTCGAGGATTAATCCAGACAGTACAAAGTCTGGATGTTACAAATGAATACATATAAATATCAAACTGTACACTAACAGCTCAAACTAGAAAGTTATTAGCATTAATAAAGTGCAACCACTCAATTACTTGTCAGAGGAAGTAAAATGAGGCAGAGTCAGCAGGATCAGTTTGCTTTTCAGTTTGCACAGACGTCCCCACAGTTAGTGCCCTGCAGAGTGCTTTAGGGAAGACAGAAAGTACCTAAGGCTTCTCCAGAAGTCCCTGTCTCACTCCTGGGGTAGGGAGTATCTCTGTTAACAGTAGGAGGCTACAAAATCACTGATGACTTTGCATTAAGAAGTTTGGACTAAGGGCACCATTACACTACTTGATACACTGCGCACAGGTCCATGGAAAACTCCATTAATTTATTTTACAGCTCTGAGACTCACCTGCCATACTCTCTAACCCAAATTTTCAGGGCTTGGAGAATCCTTAGAAAACCTGAACCAAGTCTACTAGTTTCTCCCACATTAAGAGTCAAAGGTACATTTTCAACCACTCCTTTTCCCTTAGTACTTCCCATTCACTCCCATAAACTACTCAGTCCCCAGGTTCAACATGGGAGGGAAAACCCTGGGTCAGGCACAGCCTCCTTGGACATACAGACACCATGAGAGAGAAGGTGCTTCTCCTGCAGTCTGAAGGTAGAGATTGGATACAACTGTAAAAACCTGGAAACAACTTTTGGGAGAATATGTAGGGATATACAGCACCAAGAAGAACTATTGCAGACTGGTTTATAAATTACTTAACCCTAAAATCTAAGGCTGTATGGAAGTGATCTAATTCCTGTGAACCAGATGGAGCAAGGAGAGCCAGGAGCTCTCCCCAGGGAGCCTTGTTCACAGAGTAGCCCCGTGGGCAGGAGCAGGGCTGAGCCACCTTTCATGCTTTTTGCTCCATGGTCCACATTCTCAAAGGACGGTGAAAGGCTTCCAGGTTCCAGAGGTTTTCACCTTGTACTCCTCATTAAAATCCAATTTTCTGTCAAGTTGAGAATGGCAGAATTCTGCCCTCCTAAGAACAGCTGTGATTATGTTGTCATCTGCGTGCTTGGGAGTGCTGCAAGGTCTGTAACAGTGTTAGAGCTCCCAGTCTCATGGGTGACTGCAAAGAGATCTGGAGCACAATTCTCTTGAGTACAACTTAATAAAACCTCCCTGTAATGGGTGTGCTTGGCTTTTCCAGAGAGCTGAGCTTGGACTTCCCAAGCAATCCCACGAGGTAAGCACTGGTTGGCAGTGACCAAGTTCACAGCCAGAAGAATGATATAGATCACCTTAAATACATGGCGTGCACGTGGGTCTCGTTTTTCTGTGCAATTCCTTGCAGTGTTGAATGAAGTTTTTCTTACCCAGCAGAAGAACCACACTTTGAAACATCTGCCCATCAGTCACAAAGAAGCAAATGTATCTCTTTCTCCTGATGAGACACTTGGACACTGTCACCTCAACATTGGATTCCTATAACCCTAGCGACTTCTAATCACATTAACTGCCTCTAAGTAGCCTCAAATGAAACTCCTTGAGTTTTGGATCAGCAGTGAGCCATACAGGACCACCTGCAGCCTCAGAAGAGGACATCTGCCTTGTTTTCTGAGAAGCTGAGGAGCCAGACCCTGCTGGCTGAGGCTACTTTCATAAAGATAATCAGCTTAGACTCTGAAGCATGAATCCTCTTCTTTATCAGTTTGGCCATGGAACAAACGGTAACCTTTTCCTTCAGAGAGCAAAGTTCCTTTTTCCTGGCACGGGCGAACATGGCCAACCAGCGGCTGGGCAGAACCAACAGCTGGCACAGAGGTTTCACAGCTGGATTTCCTCAGCAGGTTAGGGAAAGCAGCCATGAAGTATATTAAATACACTACTGTAGATACTCTGTTTTGTAAACCACCCTCCAGTTTGGGAATGTAAACTTCAGGATACCAGAAGGCACTACATCAAAATAAACAGAATGGAGTCTTCAAACTCCATGGATGAGTATTTTCTCCTTTTGTAATCGCTTTACCTTAAAGACCCCACAGCACTGCACAAGCACCTGATTTAAGTCTGGAAGAAGCCCAGCACACAGATAATTCTACTGCTTTCAGCTTACACACAGTTTGGACACCTCTGTATGCCTTCCCATTGTGGAGCACTGAGATGCAGTGACAGAACTGTGCTTGGGAGCAGGCACCCAGTCTATGCGGCCACCACAGATGCACAGTGTGATCCATTTAATCCTGTAAATTCCGATCCAGGGAAGTTGCCATTAGTTGGCAACAGCACTCTGGAAGGTAAAGAGTAGAGGGAGAAAAGTCCCAACACAAAACTTACTTATTTTGCTTTGCAAAAGAAAAATAAGTAAGTAAGGATTAAAGCGCCTACAAAGGCTATTTCAGAGAGGCAGTCCACAAAGAACAATTTCTCTGCCTTTTGTAAGCTTTTATTTTGGTTGATATGATTTAAGCTAAGTCCTGAACTGGCATTTCCCCTCTGTCTCATTAAGAGCCGCAAAGCTCCGCTGCAGTCACTGGCCAGACTTCCTTAGCAGTTGAAAGGCTACTAAAGGAAAAGTAAAGAATTAATTTTTAAAAAGCCATGTTCGCACATGGCTTTATCAAATGGCAAGAGTTCAAATCTCTCCCTTGGTTCAGCCACTTGGAGGAAGACTGCAGGCAGCACTGGCAGAGTTCCTGTTTACTTGTTTTATGATGGTTGTAATGAGGAACCCATTAAATTAATAGCCGTGCTTTATTTTTAATGTTATGTTTAGCTAATCCTGGCTTACAGTGGCACTCCCCATTCATAGAAAATAAAAATCAAACTCACTGTGATGATGGACTCCATCACCAAGAAAATGGGTACAGAGGGATGTTCAAGAGGTCACAGGAGGGAAAAAATAACATCCTTTTCACTCCTCCTGAGGGAGTGTCACTCATGTCCTCCACTGCTGGCCATTAGAGAGACTAACTCAGACAGTTCAAGGACTAAATAACACAAAAGCTCTGCCCCACTGGCAAAGAGGTGATGCCCATCCAGAGACTCCAGCAGAGCTATTCATGCACAGATACACATGCAGAAGGCACAGCTGGAGTGTCTGGGTGACTCCAAACTGTTTTTCTGGTCTTAAACACTGAAGGTAACATTTTTTTTAATTCTGTAGAGCAGGCAGTAAGAAGCGTACAGGACTGAACTGCACGCACCAGTTTGCAAAAAATGTTAGCACTAGATGGGAATGAAGACAACTTACCCAGCAGCTGTCACCCCAATATCAACTCAGTATTCAAAAAGAATTTTGAAACTAAGCTTTCAGGGATCCATAAGGAGGGGAACAGATTCTAACTCCTCAAAAAGATACAAGTGAGCCAAAGGGCTTTGTTTCAACTCATGTCAATTAGTGAACCTGCTCCAAAGATAACAGAAATTATTTTTAAACATACTTTCTCAAAACAAAGGAAGATGCGAAGCAGAAATAAAAATGAGATTCCATGAGATTCCTGCTGCCTCTTCTACACTCCCTGGGACAGCAGGCCTGCCATGCAATAGCTCCCATAGAGAATAATACAGGGCAGCAGGAACCGGACAAGTGCTATCAACATCTTGTAGAAAATGGCACAAATTTAAATGGCTGGATAAAGCACAAGCAATTCCAATGAGGGCAACCAGGGAGAGCATCTAATTTAGGCCATTCACAAGGGCAAAACAGCTTCAGGAGCAGTTTGTTACACAGCCCTGAGGGAACAATTGATTTCAACTTGGAAAGAAAAGTTTGTGGGCTGCTCTCCCTAGGAAGATGACAGAGGAAAGTTTCCTGCCATGCTCTGACCTCTATAAAAAGTCTGAAAGAGCACACGTGTCATTAAATTCAAGACACGCTTTTGATAGGGAGCTCTCCTGAGACCAGTGGCTGCTCCATTTGCTTCCTCTGGCTTTGCCCCAGGCTGCAAAACTACCACTCTGCCAGCACAATTACACACGAGAGTGGGAGATGGAGGGGCAGCACTACCAGCCTGAACAGCCTCAGCACAAAGGTGATACAGCCCAATCACTTCAGTCCACATCAACCTTCACTTCTCCAAGGAATCGAGAACAGGGAAAGTGAGGAGAATCCACAGCACACCAAGAGCAGAGTGATAGGGCTGACAAGGCAGGTGAGTCAGTTCAGGAATATCACATCCACCTTTGGACAAGGATAAAACCCACATGAATGGGAGCAGGTGTGGGGTTACATGTTGCGGGACACTGAACAGCCCCTCAGGCTCCCATGGGTTCCGAAAATGGGCAGATAACACTTCAGTGCTGGATGCAACAGCCAACTAGGGGGGCACAAGTCAAGAAAAGAAAAAGGTGGTCTTGAGACACATACAAGGCTGGCAGTGAAGCACCTTAGGGAGTCAGACAGAAACAATTTAGCAACAAGTTACAGACAAACACTTTTAACCAGTTTGGAAATAAAAAATAACAACAACTTGAAAGACAAATCGAAAAATTCTGCTTGGAAAAGGAGCACACAGCATGAGATCACAGGATTCAGCAGACTATAAAATAGGAAATGAGACTTACTCTTCTCCCCCTACAGCTACACAAAACCCTCCTACATAGATTACAGACACACTTGGTAATTGCCTTCCTCCTCCCGCCTCTCCCGTTATGGACAAGGCAGAGAAGGTAGCTGTCTAAATACAGAGAGGATATCAGATAAAGCATCTTGCAAAGTCAAGTGCGAAATATTAACAACAGGAGGCAACGGGTTGAGTTTTTATGCAAGATCACAAATTTGGTGCTTAGAGCGCTGGTGATGTTCTCGCACACTGGAATCTCAAAGTGCTGCTTGTTGAATGTTTCATTTACAAAGCTATTGAGGCCTACTGGAAAATTTTTATCAGTTCTGTTATTTCCTGTATCTTCTCTAACTTCATTGTTTTTGTTCTTCTCCCTTCCTGCAATGCTAAGAAATTATGCATGAATAAAAAGGTTGTTCTTTCCATTCATCTGGCAAGTTTTAAAACAATTCATACTTTTAAAGCAGGCACTCTGCAAGCTGTATTTTCACATGAAATTACCACAATTGTGCACACTGCATCCGAATCACCGGATGCATCTGTACACAAAATTACCCAGTTTGCAGAGAACTGCAATAACCAGGCAGGCAAAATGGACATGCACTGCATAGCTGAAGGAAGCACTGTGCCCAAGCCGCACCTGGCCGTGGGCAGGTTTGGTTTTAGTCAGTGAAACAGGTCACAGATATTCCTGATCACAAAAGAGCTGTTTTTTATCCAGCACATGCAGCACAGATAGCAGCGTGGCTGGCTGCCTCTACTCCACTTCAAAGTTGCCTTTGGAGGAAACCGCCTCTAATTCAGCTTCCACAATAGATTCAGACCTTGTTTATCCTGCTGTCCTAGTTGTCCATTAATGCCAGCTGTGGTGGTAGCAGTGTGGAAAGGACATCTATTCAACACTGGACACCAGGCTCCAGGAATAATGATCTCTGCCACTCTGGAGCATAACTGACACGTGCTGTCAGAATCTTGCACAGAAGAAGAATTGCTCCGAATATCCAAGCAGTCAAGGAGAAATATAAGGAGAGGGAGCCTAGGAGAAGGTGCAGGGCTTCTTCCTTCTTTGCAAGGGCCTTGGTACTACAGGAGCAGCAAAGATGAGGGGGAAGAGACAACATTCACTCGAGAAGCTCTGTTACCTGCACATTTTTTACTTGGATAGCAGCTGAGACTCTGCAACTGAACTTCAGCAGTTTCCTACTGACATCTCTGGTGATCGTATTTTTCCCCAGGCTCAGGTATCTGAGCTGGTGATTAGGGCAACAGCAGCAACACAACTGCTCCTGGGCACTAGGAAATGCCAAATGAAAGGGACTGCCTGAAAGGCAGATGGGACCACAGCTCCCATGAACACGATCATCAAGAAGTTTGAAGACATTCAGCACAGAGTAAGCTAAAATCAAACCCAACACGGCAGGACAGAGGAGTTTCTCACTTCAAGGCTGTGCCATGGATGAATGTCTGTCCTCAGAAACTTTCAGAGACAGAGTTAGGCAAGCCAGTATTGAAGTGCAGTGACAGGCAAGTGGTGTATTTTCAGGTAACAATCAGGCAGTCCCTCATCTGGAGGTACGGGATGGCCTTCAAGTGCCACTTTGTCCTTGTTGGGCTGCAAACAGCCACAATGCACCTGGTCGACATTAGCTGTAGCTGTTACATTTATGATTTTATGGCTGATTTTTCCCCCCCTACCCTCTATCGAGTTCACTGTCTGAATGATCACATCTGTTTATGTTCCAGAGACACCTGCGTATCTTGAGATGACAGTAACTCCCTGAATGCTGTAATCAGTTATTTCTCAACAGAGGAATTTCCAATTTGGTAAATAAAGCTCATTATAAAAGAACATAAAAATGTATTACAGTCGCCTAACAGAGAAAATTGCCCAGTGCCGCCAAATAATCAGCCCTGGCATCACAGTCCCCCCCAGTTTAGGGCAGCTGAAATAATGACATGCAAATTACTCATGCCAAGTCAACGCTGGATGGGGCAAGAGGAAAATGAGGTAGAGACAAAATACATATTTTTCTCTTCAGACCAACAATAATTTCAAACCTAGTCAGGGACAGACCTTGGTGCTCTAAATCTCTACCTGCAGAGTCAGAAGTTCTGTGGCTATCCTAAGCAGATCCAAAAGCTGGCACGGCAGCAGCAGCGAAAGCCCACCCAGTCCTGCTCCAACAGATCTGAGGGCACTAATTGTCCTACTTTGCTTTGGAAAACTTGCTCTTCCTCCCTTGGGGACATCAAGTTTGACCTACACAAAGATGCAGAGCTGGAATTTTTGCATGATTTGAGACTAACAGAGACAAGCCATGGGTAAGCAAACATCACTTCTGAGGATGAAAAGTGTTGTGGCATCAGCTCTCAACAAGAAGGAAAGGCATTTTGTTGCTTTAATGAAGATGTAAAGCACGAAGTTGTTGTCTAAAGAAAAAAGAGATGAAGCAGAATATAACACAGAAAACAATTCTCAGCCCCCCTCATCCATTTTCATAAACACTGCATTAAACTCTGACACGACCTCCAAAAATCCATGTTCACATTCTTCAAAAACTGTCAGATACAGTCAGAGAAGACAGAGGCAGCTAATGCTGCCAGAGAAGCTCTACCCAGGGAAAAAGAATCAAGTTACCAAACTAGGCCTGCTCCCCTGGTTTGCTGACAGGCCTTTTGCAACTCTGCCACACCTACCTGTAGGAGAATAATATTCCAGATACACCCAGCTTCTTCCATTCCTCACGCAGCAAGGAAAGGGCTCAACACAGAGCACAAGGCTGAAAGGGACAATGGTTTATGGCAGACACAGCAGGAACTGCACACAAGAGCTTGTGAAAAGAAAGATAACTTGGGGTCTGCAAAAGTCTTTCCAGTATGATTCCCCACCACCAGTTCCCTTCAGCCAGGACTTTGCACCAAGTACTTTCAAATAAGCCAGTCATGCTGAGACCAAAACAAACAAGTTTTGTGATTTATAAACTGTGACATGAAATATTGCTGTTCCTCACACTCATTTGGAGTTTTTGTTGGCATTGGCAATAGGCAGAAAACAGCAGTTTACAAACCCATGGGACTGAAAGTATCTCACAGCACACAGTGACCGTTAAACACTTTATTGTTTAGGAGGGAACCCTGGAAGGGAAGGAATGTGCCTGCTGGTGTAACCAATGGAAGCATGCTAGGAACAGTTTATCCTAACAAGCTACTCAGGGTTACTTCCAAATACTTCAGACCCCTTTCTCCAGAGCAAACAACTAGAGGCAACAGCTCCTGAAACGTAGGTTGGTGAAACCAAAGTTAGAACTGGGTGAACCAGGCTTATGTTGGGCAAGACCCCAAGCTACAAGCTGTGCTGGAAGCACCCGAGGTCAACACAATTCTTTACATTGCCAAACAATAAAGAGAATCTATAGCATCCCCCTCTACTGGGACCCTTCTCCCAACTCCAGGAACATTCACCAAGACTGATACATGCAGGCAGTTAGAAGAGGAATCATGTTGTATTGTCTTGGGTCATGGAGGGCAGAAGGCACCAGTTTTGGTCAGTGTCTGTCCAGATGGATGCTGGGACTTCCAAGGGCATCTGTGGTCCCTGTCCTCTGCTCTTTGGTGGATGATGTTTATCCAGAATTAACTAACAGCTCCTGGAGAAAAAAGGAGACAAAAGAAAAAGGCAGTAAGCTAGTAATGCAGCTGTTGACATGTGAATGTTTCCATGAGAAATGAAAGAGTAGCATTGGCAGGTGAAAATCCCACAGAAAAATCATCAGGTTTCACCTACTGTAAAACACAAGATAGTCAAGCGGAGAGGACTGTGGAAACAAGAAAGCAGCTCATGATACCAAAGGTGAGGCTGATTCTGTGATCAAGAACATATGGTCAGTTGCAATGATCAGGACTGTAAATCCATTCCGCTACAGCGGGAGAGAATAGCCGTGGTTCCAGGTAAGCCTTGGAGCAGTGAAGTCATGAGTAAGTGCAGCCCCACACTAAGTCCTGCCTCAGCAGGATACAGGAGCACTTTGATTAGCTGCCATCAAACACACACACACACACACACGCACGCACACACACACGCATGCACACACACACACTCCCCCCACTCTCTCTCATCCTGGAACAGGATCAACATAAGAGCACCAGAGAAGTGAGAAGAAGAATGATGGGGACTCAGAGACCATCCTAATTCCTGACATATCTGCCAGCCTTTATCATATTAAGACCCAAGCCCTCCTAAAATTCAAAGCAAAATCATGTCTGTTTTGTCCTCACAGAAACCCACTAAGTGGTACCTCCTCAGATCCTGTGGGTATCTGCATATGAGCTGTGAACTTCTGAGAGTTATTATAAGACAGAAAGCTTCCAAGGTTTTTAGGATGGAGATTGCAAAGTCTGCTGTGGTCTCTTCCTATTTTTATCTTAACGCATTTATAAAGTCAAAGAAATCAAACAAACAATGCAATCAGCAGTGGATGAGAACACACACGACACCAGCCGTAACACCTCTCCCTCTGAGGATCTGAGAAATCAGTGTTGGACCCCACTTCACAATGCGGGCAATCAGCTCTCCTGCAGCAGCAATGGCATCGTGGTGTCAGTGCTACAGGAACAGCAGAATCACAATGGGTAAGCCCATCAACAGGCTACTTTTTTCTCATGTTCTGGATATGTGCAGCTCCCTTTTGCAGAGCAGACAGTACTGATTCATGTTAAGAGGACCCAGCTAAAGCCAACTACAGAAGGACAACTGAACACTTCACTGCATACAGTCTCATTGCCCATTTTTATTAGGGCTGTATTTGAGCTCAGTTCTACTCTCCAAATATTTGCCTTTCTGAGGAGAGGAGCTGTGCCTTCTTCAGTGTGAATCAGAATGGAAAACATCACAAAATAATGATGCTAGCACACTTCGCACTGTCTGTCAGAAGGTGAGGATGTCATTGGGGCTACTTCTGCACGGCAGGCTGATATTGGCTGATACACCGTTGATGTAGACTGAATATGCTGGCCTTGAATCTCCAAAGACAGCCCCATCTCTGACAGCAATGAACTTGAAAAGCTTCAGAGGACTCAAGAATAAAGAGAAAATTGTTCGCCAAATTATTTAGACAAAGGTTATGCAGAAATCTGACCAATGAACCATCAATAATACTCCACTGACTCTAATTTCCCAGGTAATTTTTCTCATCATTAGTGACTTAAAAGTTATGCACAGAGCAATATATTTTAAAAACTCCAATAGCACTCACCAAAATTGCAATGAGTGAAGCAGTAACAACTCACGATCAATTTTGAAATGAAGTAATTTGCTGTATTCACATTGTAACACTTCAGTAAAGTGTCTAGGAATGTTACATTTTGTGTAAAAAACAAAATCACTTCTGTGCCTACTCTGTGGTTAACCCTTCTGGAAGACAGTAAAACCTCTTTTTTAAAACAATTTTAAAGAATATCACAACTGCACAATTTCATGTTCAAAATCATAACTACATATTCCAACCTCATCAAGTTGCAGGTGTCTCTGCCCATGGCAGGGGGGCTGGAACTAGATGATCTTTAAGGTCCCCTCCAGACTAAACCATTACATGATTCTATAGTATTTTTACTTATTTCAGGAGAAAATGAAAACAGCCAGTTCTTAACCTCAATGAATTTTTTCCAGCCTAACCTACCCACATAACAGGTATGCATTGAGCTGGATGCTCACAAACATTCCTTGTGCAAAAACATCAGGTTCCATTTCACTCTGGATGACTAAACTTCCTCAAGATCTTTTGCACAGTGAGCCTGGACCCAGAACTGATGGGCTGAAGGACACCATATCTCTGAGACTAAACCCACTCTTTGCCCATGTTTGAACTCCACCTAGCATTGCAACCACGTCAGTGCAGACTTGGCACCCTTTCATTTTCTTCCAACCTGGAATCCTCCCTGCAAGATGCTACTAGGTTGCTACAGCACTTACCTTGAGCAGAAGGAGCCAGTAAAGGGAAGGAGAAGCTTTATCACTTCTCCATGCCCTTATCAGTGCATATGCACCAGACAAGGCGAATGTGCAACAAGTCCAGGCAGTTTGCAATCACTGTTCTCACATGACAAGATGCTCCCAATTAATAGAGTTGAGGCTCAGACTCAAAGGTTTTGGTGCCTCCTCATAAAATGACTGCCCCACAGTTCGTATTAGCTGGTCTCTGCTGCAGTCTTAGCAGAACAACAAGTCAGGAGATGAGCAGCCCTGGAGAGTGCACCGCAGACACAGTCTGATGGGAGGAAATGGTGCCCTTCTTGCATAGGGAGGGCAAGTTATTTTTAATGCCACTGCCAATGTAATCCAGGTAAAGACCAGGTTCCAGTCTTGATGAGCTCCAGCCCAGTGCCTCTACATATGAAAACAGAGTCCATACAAAGGCAAATTCCTCATCAGCACAAACAGGAACAGTAATCCGTTCAGTCCTGACAGCAAATCCAGTTGGAGGGCATTCAGCACTTGTTTTCTTCCATACCTCTCACAGCAAATGGGACCTTTGAGCCACTAACTCATGGTCTTCCACCACTGTGGGACCCTGCTCAGGAGCTAACTGCAGTCAAAATGGGCTGCTTAGCTGACACAGCCTGCCACTTTGCAGCCCCTGTGGGAAAGCCAGTAGCTTTCCAGTTCTGGTTCCAGCAGAGTGAGGAGAAAGGGCTGAGCTCTGCAAGTAGATCTGCTCCACAAATCTCACCCCCACTGAGAAGGAAGTTCAGTCAATGCCCAACACAGTCCTTGTCCTCTAACAGAGCTGAGGCCTTGGTACCCAGCACACCGGGGCGAGCAAGTTTCAGCAAGATTTTCTAATGCACCTGTTCCTCTGTCCTGTTCCTTCTTTCTCAGTCTGCATCCCAGTGCAGAAGCTCGGGGCTGCCTGGTGAACCTGCAGCATCCTCTCCACCTCCCCCAGTCGCTGGCCAGCTCTGCGCCTCAGCTCTTGGCCTCACTGGAGGCTCTCAGCCAGTAGAGGAATCTCCCTCCTTGAAAAGCCAGACCCTGAAGAACTTCCTCCCTCAGTGTTTGCCAGAGAAGCTGTTTGCCAAACCTCAGCTGTGTTAAGACATATTTATTTAACCAGCCGTTAGTCTCACAGGGTAAACTCTGCAAGTTTCCTCCACCATGTGCCTTGCTTTTTTTCTAACATCCCTTTAAGCAGTCGCACCACGGCACTCACACATATGGGCACTGTGTAGCTATGAAGAAATCAGAAAGCAGATCCCCATGATAAATGACTCGGTGCATTAGGAGTGTCAGTGACAAAGCAGAAATTAATCTCCATAGTTCCTAGTTCCCTGCTGTGTGCAGGCAGCTCTCAACACCAGAATACCTGCCGGCACACAGCAGACCTCAGCAACGTGACCGTACAACTTTTTCATCTCAGTTAGTATGGAAAGAGGCACAAACAAAATACAAAAATCCTGACCTGCCCTAAGATGGGTGTTCAAGGCCTTTACACTGGATGAGGCATTTGTTGCAGGGCTATTAGCACCCCAAAGAGCTGCAAGGGACATTCAAGTCACTTTGGTTTGATGTATGCTGTAGGTATTTTTTGGTTATGTGCAATTTGTTCTGTTACACTCAGAGTATTGCCTATTTTGTGGAGCAGCTGTGCTGACTAATGGATCACAGCACTTCTGTGCCATACAGTTATTGCACAGAAAAGCCTCTCTGTCTCTCTCATCCTTCAGGAGTCCAACAGTTGCTGTCCTTGGGACTGGAATAAGGAGGGGCAGGAGCATGCCTAGCAGCAACAAAAAACATTAATTCAAAAAGCTATGAAGAGAGTTTTGTTTTCCCTCTTCTCTGTACTGGTGTTAGTAGCTTTGAAAAGCAGGGAAGTTCACCCAGTGGCTTCTTGGCTACTTCCCCAGATGGTGTCTTCAAAGTTGGCCTGACAGCAGAAAAGACACTTTTCAAAAAACTCACCAGACACATTGTCAGAACACGCTGGAAAGTGCTTTCACGTGGAAGTCTCCTGGTTTACATACCCCACCAACAGAGTGCAAGGAACAGAAACAGTCATTCTGCTTTCCTTCTCCCTCTCCTTTGGCTCACAAGAGCCTACACACTGCTTGCTTTGCTCTGCCTTGACACCTTCCCATTGCTCTGCATCACCTGAATACAAAGTTATTTACCAGCACAACTAATCTGCAGCTGTTCTGAGGCTCACCTGTTTGTTCATTCATTGTAACATTGATTTCCTCCAGACAATTGTTCTGATCATTGTTCTAACTCGCAGGGAGCTCCTGTCATTAGCCTTGCTTAACAGGAAATATTTTGCCACTGACTGAGCAGCTCTGCAGTCAGCAGACTGCACAAAAAATCATCCTGGTTGGGAGGCTCCATCTCCCTGCTGAGCTGGTAACCCCAGTCGTCGCAGTAGGGAACAAGCTCAGTGCTCTTGATTTTGGACATGTGCTAGAAAAGAGCAGGGCCAGGAGGAACAAACACAGCTCTGCAAAGGGCTGCTGCTGAAAGGATGGCTGTTAATTAATCCACATACAAACCGAGGGCAGTTTTTGCTCAATCGATGTTAATTGCATTTAATCTCATTCTTGCCATTAAGAAAAGCCACCGGGCCAGGCTGATGTTGCTAACGCCTGACATGTAGATTCCACCCACATTTGGGAGGCAAGGCAGGAGGAGAAAAGTAATGGAAAGAAAGGAAATAACCCTTCCTCAACCCCTTCTGCATCACTGCACAATTTCATTTGGTCTGTTCCATTATTTAAACTATTTTTGTTTTCCAATAACATTACACAGGAGCTCAAAGGATGAAAATCAGACATAGAGCTTTCCACTACTAGTTATTCTTGCTCTCCCAGGTACCAGCTTACAGCTTTGCTAACCTGCAAGGCTTCAGCTATTGTGCTTCTGTAAAGGACTGAAATACAGAAAATCGCTTATGTGAAGTGGTGTTTGCTTTTTAGTCCCGGGCTGATCCCAACAGACCTGCCAGAGCCCCTCAATATGACCTACAACTGCTGACTGCCACCTTCCATCAGCTCTGCTGAAATCTTTCTCCTCACCTTGCTACTGAGCACAACCCCAGCACGCACCGAAGCACATTGAAGGCTGTCCTTCTCTAACATCTTATAACACAAACTAGTATTTGCTATTAAACAACCTCTGACCAAATTCGCCTTGTAAGACAGAACATTTTTGAAGCCTGAACTTCTCAGGTAAACCAACAGTGCATCCACCAGTGATCTGGCTCTGATCTGGGGACTGTGTCACTATCTGCCCAGCTACCTGCTTGGGAAATGGGAACGATCCTCTTGCCTCTACAGAAATCAAGCCCGGGGACAAAGGGGCAGCTCTTGTAGCATAGGAAGCCCAAGGTGGCAGATTTCCCGACTACTGGCTTATTGTTTCCGTGGGAGCCTTGCGTTTTTCCAAATCAGTATCAAGAACAATAATAATGAAGCCCAAGCTCTGCTGGTGCCTTTCCCCTCATGGCAGCACACAACACTTGCCTGAAGCCAATGCTGCAGTTTATCACGGATTTTCCTTATCCCTCAACAAGTGTTAGTCCCAGTGCCCCTCACTGCATGAAGTGGACATATCACAAGTGCCATGAAGGACTGGCTGAGTTTTAAGTGCTCTGAAATGGCTCCACTAGACTTGGTCAAGATTGCTTTAAAATCATTTCCCTTTAGGACTGTGACCCTCTCTCTTTACAGCCAGTGTAGTGACTGTATCTCAGAGGAAGGTAATTACATCCCACTATCTGTACACATCAGAAAGCGCACGCTCCAAACACTACTGTGCCTTTCTGCACTGAGTGGCAGAAGGCAATGCAGGAGGAAAAGGAGATAACACTGGACACCCCTCCATCCTGCAACTAGAGTCACCCCAAGTGTTTCGCACTCTCATGGATTAGCCTCCGGGAGGGATAAAGGGCTCCAGAAGGCACAGAGTGTTTCTAAAGCAGAACAATGACAACTTATACAAATCCAGCTCTGGTTTTGTGAGGATTAAAATGAACTTCACCAACTGTGAATATCTGCTTCCAGAGCCAAAAGGAATGGAAAACCACTTACTGATGCAACAGTATTTCATTATTTCAAACCCTAAACCCAACACTTCCGAAAATTAAGGAGAGGCAACAGTAACATTATTGCTGGGGGACCTTGGCTGCAGGGGTTTAACTGCTGAACTGCCAAGCCATGGTCTGGACACAATGAAACAATAGACACAAATATTGGCAACTTCTCCATACTGTCTTTCCTGCTCTTGCTACCAGCCTCCAGAATAAACAGTGGGAAAATAAAAGGAAAAAATAACCCCAGAATCCAAGAGGTTTTGGATTAAGTTGTATAAATGACCTGTTCCCTCCTTACATGAGGAAGAAAGAAATGCAATAAATACCCGCAAAGCTATCTCAGTATCTTGGATTAAATGGATTACAGAAATGGAAAGTACATGACGCAAGATGTTATAAAACAAGATGCCAGCGAAGTGCAGGAATTTGAATCAGGCTGGCAAATGATCCCTGCAGACTATCGAGGAAAATTAATAGAGAGAAGGGGTAGAGAAAGGACATGGTGAGAAGACTGACTGATGAACACCGTTGTTAGGATGTGTAAATTCACGATGTCAGGCTTCCTCTTAAATCTACATCAGTCCTGAAACAAAAATAGCAAATCCTACAGTGCTGAAAAGCACTGGAAGTAGAAAAGTCAGATATGGCAAGCCTCATTTCAGGATAGGTTTCCCCTGCGCATCCCTCAAGACTGAAGTTTGTGACTTTAATTATTCCTGGAACATTGTGTATATATGGATTCAATGCAGGGATTACTAGCAGGATCCTTGTTATAAGTGCCACTTCTCAAACAAATTACACTTCACTGGATGTCAGTAACATACACAGGAAAACAAATTAGATAAAGGCAGAAGAACGGCAAGATGCAGTTCTGGTGCAAGGAAATTTCACAAGGTCACCCAGAAAAATAAAGGCGCTTAGAATTTAAACTCCTAGAACACTTCTAATTCCCCAGTGCATTAAAGCTCCTCGTGACCCAGACACAAAACCTTCGATACACCAGTGACTCCACACAACCTGAGACCAAGCCTAGCTGAGACATGATTTGTGAGGAAATGCCATCAGGGAGCAGGTGCAGGAAGAGAGAGACAGGAGATAGAAGGAGCAACCCCAATTGTCCTCCCAAATCCTAGGGATCATCCCATCCCATTCACTGACAGTTCATAGCCACACACAGACAGATGGGAGAAGCTGGGGAGAGAGGATGTAATTTTGTTTGGAGGCAAATGTAGCAGCTCCTTGGCTGCAGGGCTTCCTCACAAGCTGATCTCAGATTTACATGCTGCATTTTGCCTTTCCAGATCTCATTCCGGAATGTATTACTAACCTGCACTAGTTCTAATGAGCATGTCTGTGACTCCAGAAATTTTCATGAAGATGGAAGCACAGGAAAGTCCAGTCCTTGGGTAGAGTGCAAAGAAGAGCTGAAAACACTTCACCTCAGGTATGGCACCATGCCTCTGAGATGGACCTGGTGGTTGTTAAACTCTCATACTGGGGATTTCACCAGGTGCTTGCCAGTGTTACTAAACCCTGCAGTTTTCCCCTGCACTCCAGGAGGGTCAGCACTGCCTGGAGAGCATAAGCCAGTCCTAGGCTCTATTGTCAGTCACCTCCCAACTTCTTCTAGCAGCTGAAATAAATCCCCATCTCAGTTTCCCTTTCTGTACCTAAGAGTAATGCCACTTACCAACCACACAGAGGTATGATAATTATTCACCAAGAGAAGATGCTAAAGAAATGCAAAAATTCAGTTCTCAAGGGATCCATTCCTCTGTACAATTTGCATTCAGGCTTCAGAGGAAATCTGGTGCTTTATCTTGTTCCTTTCTGCCTTGCTTTAGCAGGCTCCTGCTCTGGATAAAGAGAATTCCTCTGGGTCAAAGTATCATGTCCACATTTAAGGTATGGCTCAATCCTTTCTAGTCCAGCTTCATACACCAAGAACAAGAGGCAGGCAGAGACTTCTCCAGATATCCTTTTTCTATGCCTAATTCTATTTTTGTTCAGTGATACAGTGAAATTCCACACAGAAGTATTATGAGCTTGACTGGCTTTATTTGTTTAACACTTCACATTTTCATTAAGCTGTTGCTACTCGGCAGCCAGTAATTTTATTTGTGTGATAGCTGTATTAATCTCACCTACATGGGTGTAGATGTTGCTCTCCTTTTCTTCTGGCTGAAGCGGCAAAAATCAGCAATGATAGAGTCAAGAGAAAACTGGGAATTCTCAGGTCTGTTTGCAGATAGATGTGGGATATGACTTCTACCTGTTTTTGTGAAACACCTCCCAAAGACTAGGGGCACCTACAGGTAAAATTAAAAAGCGGAAAAAAGTTATTTTGGAAGACTACTGTCCCCTACCCAGGTACAAACCAGAAGCTGAAATTATTTCAGCAGAACAGCCCGTTTGACTCAGCACTGAACTCTCCTGCACCAGAAGCTTATTGCTGACTGAGCATTTACAGTATTTGAGTATCAGATTGTAAAGAATTAATTATATGTCTAACTCTTGCCAATCTTCAAGTATCTTGAAATATCTGGTCCCAGGAGCGGCAAGATCTGATTAGATCTCAAGGAAGGAAAGTCTGGTTGGCTGGCCCTCATCAAGCCCCAATTAGACAATCTTCTACCAAGTTCAGGCAACCAGACAGCGAATAACAGCTCTTTTGAAATGTTAATGACCTGAACCGAGACAGTCAAATGAGTGAGCCACACCTCTCGGACAGAGGTTTCAGAAATCACCCAAGAAACACTAAACATTTCACTGTGCCACTCCCTTTTGACAAGACCAAGGAGCCACGGAGCAGGGAAGCACTGGGTAGGGAATCAGCAGTCCAGGTTGGAGAGCACTGGGTGTTCCCGCCGAGCATGACACACGGATCGGAACGGAGAGGCAGTGGCAGATTGAGAGGCCATGGAGACGTTCGGTTACGAGATTAGATGAAGATGCCCAACCACAGGCACACCCAGGCAGCACCTGTGGGAAGCTGCAAGCTCAGCTGCCCTGAGCATGGCACTGTCACAGTCAGTCCCTGGGCAAGAGGGATCTGCTCTGAGCAGCTACCCACTGGCACCCAGCACAACCAGTGCAATCAAGAGACCAGCAGATAAAATGCCCTACAACCTGAACCATGGATCTGAGCAAACGAAGGGCGAATGGTGAACGCTGGGAGATGCACCTTGATTTCTCAGTGTCTCCTCCTGTGTAAACTCCAAATCCTTCTTTCAAGATTAAAAACCTTTACCAAGTGAAAAATAAGCTCACTATTTCTCTAGCTCCATCCTGTCCCTATCCCTCTTCAGAGGATACCCCAGTAGAATACCAGATGTTGGAATAAGCCACAAAAGCCTTCTAAATAATTATCTCCTATTGCCTTCTCTACAAATTTATAGTCCTGCATCTACGTCAAGACAGAGACCTGCTTCCATCTGTCTAAAACACATTCTTTACAGATGACCTAAAGGTGGAAAGTCTAATGTTAGCATTTGAAAATGTATTCAGAGACTGGAGAAGAAAGTGGCAGTTTTTAAGTGTGCTGTTCAATTGTCTTGTGGACGCTGCTCAAGTGGAGGGGGAGCTTTGTATTTTTTTATAATACGACAAATAATGCCAGTCCCATCTTGTAATTTTCCTCACTGTGCAGCATGTCTGTTCATGATAGATACTAGTGCAGCTGCTTAGGTGTCCATTCATCTGCTTGAGAAGTATTGTCTATTTGGAACCAACTCATCCTAAAACAGCAGCCCCAGAGGGTGAGAGAGAAAAAAAGGGCAGGGTGGGGGGCGGGGAGGAAGAGACAAGGGAGTTGTGGACTGGGAACACATTCATGCTTCTCCTGGAAAGGTTCTGGGAAAAAGCAAGCATCATATTTCGTTTTAGCTACATCCTCTCTTCCCCCCTCCTAGACCATTATTTTCTACTGTCACTCAACACCTTTTTACACTCTCTTCCCACAAAGACCTTACCACTAACATACATTTAATTCCACACTTGCAACCTGTGGAAACAAGGCAAGCTCTCAGCTGCCTTCTGCAAATCTGTGCCAGCACAGAGGAGCCTTCAGGTCCCAACCTGAACAGTTTGCAGTTTAAGACAGGCAACATTTAAAATAAAAGCAAAACACATAAAGGAAGGAGAGAGAAAAAAAAGGAATACTTCATGTTTAAAGAGACTTTAAATGGGAATTTGCCAATTTTCTGTAATCAGGATTAGAAGAGAATAAACTCAAATACTTTGTCTTTCTGCAGAGCCCTCTGAGCTGAATTTCACTCTCTGCAAAATGGCCAATATAGAAAAAAACTCATAAATCCCTCTGACGTAAGTAACTTCACATTACTCTTGGGGAAACAGAGGCAGAGACAGATTCATTAATCCAAGTAAATGAATCCATGAAGCTGTCTACAACGTCTCACACTAGAAACAGCACCCAGGGCCCACCAATTTCCATGCCATGTTGCCTGGCACAAGCAAAGCAAGAGACTCGAACAGATGAGAACGTTTTTAGAAAGGAAAAGTACAGTTATTAAACCACACCTGCCCTAGCCATGTAGAAAACCCCATGTTTTGTTACATTAAAATACCTCCCACCATTTCACTCATTGCATCATTAATGCCAAAGACCAAGGTCACATCTGGAAGATGCTGCCTCAGAAACCTGCTGAGTAGCATAGAGCTGCACAACCTGTCTGAACAGTTGAGTACAAATTCCTGTGGCTCAGCACTGTCAGGGTTAGCTTGCTGGTAACACTCAAGGCTAGCAAGATTAGGCCTGGTTTGATCTGCCATCATTATTCTGCAGCCTGGGTATATCCTGAGAGGATCTTGCTACAGGCTGGTACTCTGTCTCTGGCTTACCAAGTACAACTTCCATGTGTGTACAGGGGAAACTGGGTCTTACAAAGCTGTTTAGGTAGTTACATGTACACAAAGAACTTTATAAGACATTTGCGTTAAAGAATTGTTAAAACTAGCATTGAATTAAAGACTTGATTTTTAAGATAAGGAAGTGTTCCTTAAAAATCTTTTTTTTTTTTTNAAATAATAAAATTCCACATGTAAGATGGCATCAGATGAGCTTGAATTGTGTAAGGTAGTTTTTATTACTGTGACTTAGAACTGGAACTTGCATTCAGGAAGCTCAATATCTATTGTCTCCCTAAATTTAAGTAGATAGGAAGAGTGTCTGCTCCTGCAGGCAGAAAGCTAATTCCACCTTCTCTTTTCCACAGTCAGTCTCATTCTCACATGTAAATTCTCGTGAGTGGATCTGCTAACAGCTACTAAAGCACCAGCCTGGATGATGCTGACCAAAGACCTCCGAGCATGAGGCTCTGAACCATGCAAACCAGTTCTGGTCCCTATGATGCCTGCCTGGGAAGGAAACCCAGTGTGCTTGCACACATACACCTCCCAGCTCAGCCAGCGCAGGGAGGGACAGGCTGGTCACTTGATTTGCAGACAGCTTTTCTATTACTGACTGCAGCATTTGAACAGCCAACCTGCTCCCCCTTCATCTGCTCTGTGGTGGCCATTTCTCCAGAGCTGCCCATCATTTCCTTATCAAGCAGTAAAAATGTAGGATCACTAGAGACACAGCTCAGCCTTACTGAGATTTCATTCTCTCAGCGGGTTGTAAATGCCCCTATAATGTTGGCTTTCTTAATCTTGTGTTATTATTACCTGCGGCTGCCATTCAGTCTGCAGAGAATAAAGCGCCCAGGCTTTCAGGACCCACACAATGGCTCTGTGCATTTGCCAGTGGTTGGACAAACAATACCTCTGTGTTTCAGCTTTATTGGAAACCTTTCTGTTGTGGAAGCCTGGCTCCATGTGTCCCTCCGCTCTGGCGACGCAGAGGTACAAGCAGGTGCCTCTGAATTCATCGGTGATTTCAGGAGCACGTGCCTTGGCGCCGGCCTATGGAACCAACACGAAAGTGCACAGGCAGCTGCATGTTGCTGTGAGCCCATGGAAGATAGACACAGATCTGCAGAGCCAGTTGGTCTCCTCTAGCTCAGCCGGGGAGTCCAAAGCTGTAACAGGGCCCCTCTGTGAATAATTACGTTCATCTCCATGTAAACGGTGTTGCCGGCTCATAGGGAGGTGTGATGATGTATGACATAACTGTGAAAATGTCAAAACACTGCTACCCTGAACTACCCTCTTACAAGAAATCTTGGCTTCCACTTGAAATTAAAGATCCTGCTTCTTGCAAGAAAGGCTTGAAAGCTGGAACAACTGAAAAAGCACAAATTAGAATGCAAAGAAAATTTGAAAAATGCAGGGCTCTTTTAATTCAGGGAGACTGATTGTTTTGGTCAGCTCATTATTGCTTGCAGGGGACACTGCAGATGTGTGAATGCTTACAGAGCTGCAAATATCCTTCACTCAAGAAAACAAGCCCTGCTGCAGACTCCTCACATATTGAAAACCCAAGAGAAAAGTCACAAACTCCCACAAAACCACAAGGTTTACTTGTAAAACTGTTTAGAAATACACTAGGGTTATTTTATTTGTCTTCCAGTTTTAAGCAATTGAGTCACATTCTCACACCACTTCTGTCTAGGCAGGAGGATTAAATTATTGTATTTTATTTATTCCTGCCTTTTTCTTTTTTTCAGTAAAAACACAGAACTAAAATTCTCATGTACTTGTAAAACTTCAGCTACAACTCCACAAAACTAGGGCAATAGAAAACATGCCAAGTATTTCAAGGCTTGGCAACAGTAAGCCTGCCTGTCTCTCTGTGGCAGGAGGAATGTCTGTCTGTCTCAGCCAATGTTTCTGAGTAGGAATGTCTCATCCCAATAGCCCATGTACATATAAAACACCTATGCTGTCAGCTCTCCAAGAAGAGACCTTGACATTTCGCAGAATTCCACATCCCAACCCCCCATCTCCCCTGAATAGCAGCAGAAGGCAGAAAAACCTGGTAGATCTGAAAATATAAGAATCAGGTGCTGCCTTCAGCAAGGATTAAAGTTAAAATGGAAGAGGCAGTGGTGAAATGAGCACAGCCAAGTAACTGGAATTAATGTAACAAGGAACCAGTTTCCAGGTTTCCCAAACCCATGGCCACAGCTGGCCTGTCCCACTCTCTCTCCTGTGGGTCAAGAGAAGAGAGGCTTTGAACGGGAGGAAATCGAGGCTTTGCTGTTTTAAAACAGAATAAATAAAAGGTTAATGGTTTCAGGAAATATTGTATTACTGTTGTGGTATTATGTACTTCATGTACCTGGAGAGAGAAACTGCAACCCTCATTCTGAGCTCTCACCTTACAGTAACTGGGTTGGCACAGGCAGGTGAGCTCCACTCTCTGCAGACACAGTAACGTTGCAATGCTCTCTTCCTGAAAAGAGTAATGAGGTGCCCAGAGAGCCTGCCAAGGCGTCAGAGAAACTGATGCTGATGGACCCTTTGCAGGCCAAAGACAGATTAAGAATAACACAATACCAGCATAACAGCACCTTATCAACAGCCCTGCGAGTGCTAAGAAGTGAATCTGAGCGAAGGCTGTGATGCCTGTCTGCATCACAGTCCTGCTATTACTGCCTTCCGACTTCCCGCACAATCCAAGTGTCCAAATGGTTTTGAAGCAAGAAGTAGCAAGACAGGAAGGTGAATCTGAACTCTGATCAGCTGTCTGAAGAGACGGTATGAATACCTTACATTTCAGTAACACTTTTCATCCATAACGAATCCGAGACATCCATTCAACCTCCACACTCCAAACCACAGAAGTAATATCTGCTCAGGTAGAGATGGGCAAATAAACACAAGTTAAATGACTGTTCAAGGTCGTCCAAGGACTACGAGAGACACACACGTCTAGCAAGTAGATTACTCTTCCCTTTTGAAAGGCACACAGACACACACGCACAGGGGATTGAAACTGCTTAGCCAGGTGTAGAGCCTGCTGTGATCAACACAGCTTCACTGAACAGCAACTCTTCTTGATGCTGTTTCACTGGTGCTAAAATGTAAAAAAGCAAACCTTTATAACAGAATTCTTTCAAACATATGAAAATAGGTGTGGGGATTTTGCATCTAGGCTAAGTTGCTACAATCTACACATCTTATTTGTTTGCTAGTTATTAAATTACCCACAAGTCATCAACAATTCAAGTATCTCTCTAAGTGACAGAGATTAACTAGGAATTGCTATGCAGAAATCCTGCTCATCTCTCTCTAGTGAGATCAGCCTCATGATGAGTTGCGGACATTTGGGAACAAAGGTGAGCTTTTCTGCAAGAAATGAGAAGCACAGAGAGATGAGAAAATGATGCTACAGGGAGAAGAGGATTTATTTGCAAGGCAAGAATCTATCAGGAATGGTTTCACACACACAGTGCAAGCCAGGGACTGTGACCAAACACACTCATGTATCTGGAGCACAGGAAGCTGCACTTCTGTCCAAGCATTAATGCAAATGAATTTTCAGCGAAAGACAACGAGGCCGGTATGTAAATACTAATTTAACAATCTAGTTGACAAAGCCTCAGCTGATCTATACATAGCTGGTTTATTAGCAGGTGATGCTGAAGGCAGCCATCCTGGCTCCATTTCCCACAATTCGCTGTGCCATCTTGTTTTTACTGACCGCGGAGACACAAGGACTCTTAACTCTATGCAGCTCACTCCTCCACCACTACCTGCAGAGTAGCTACAAACACTTGACAACACAATACATATTTATCAGTGCCCTTACACGACAATGATCCTGCAGCACCACGCACACAATGGCTCCCAGTGCTCAATTAAAGAGAGCAAATAGTTTAGAAAAATAGAAGAATCATATAGCCTTGCTTTTAAACTGCAGGAGCTGGTCACTCAAATGCCAATAGGCATTTAGGGAATGACTGACACAGAGCCAGAGCCAGACACTGTCCATCCACATTTACACTGTGCATTGGCAAACTGAGAATCTAGGTAGCAACACCTTTAGTAACTCTAGGCCACCAAAGAAGCATTTTACCATCTCAAAACAAGATGTCAAAATCCTGATCTTTTTATGCAGCTTCATTTCATCAGAAATTATTATTTTATAGTACATAATAAATCTTACAACTCTTTACCACCTCCTCAAGCCGCACATGCCGGAACACCTTCTTTCACACAAGCACAAGACAGCTATTTAACAGCAGACAGCAACACCACCAGAGGCTAGGGCCAGCAGGCAAGAATACTGCATCCTGGTAAAATTGCTATGGCATTTGGAGCAACACACCAGAACTGCCCTAACTGCAGCATGGTCAGCATCCATGGAAACCACACAAATTATGATGTTTTAGGCTATTCACATGAATTTGTAGATATTCACCAGAAGCGTTCAAAGGCTTCAGCCTTCCTCTTGCTGCAAAGAACAGTGACAACATACTTGACGAGTTGGGATTGTAAATAGGCAGATTGAACTAGAGGAACAGAATAGACTTTGTTATCCCTTCCTCCCACTTGCTTCAAATTTCTAAAGAAACCTTCCAAACACAAAAAGTTGCTGTGTCTCTCATGGCCAAATGATAAACAGAAATAAAAAATTAAAAACCACACAATCGACACTTATTTTTCCATAAGGTCCATGATATTCTTACAGCTTGTACAGTGCAGGCTCCAGAGTTTATCTTGACAGGGAACTTACTTTGCCGGGCCCTGTACCAACTCCGGCAAGGGCAGAGGCTGCTTCTGACTGGGAGGCCCACGCTGCAGCCAGAGCGTGCATGGAGGCATGACGGAGCACCCCGGTACATTCCCTGCCCTGCTGCTGCACCCTCACTTCTCAGCGCTGCCCAGTCAATGAGGTGACAAGAGTTTCCAGAATTCCGATTTGTTCTGCCACAGCTCAGCAGATCCATTCCAAACGATCACGGTGATCTGTGCCAACGGTAGGATGGTTCCCTATGGAGCAAGCTTTGGATAAAGCTCCTTCATTTGTCATAACAACAAACCTTTACAATTTGTTTTTTTAAAGTTTTAAACACAAGGGTTAAACTGATATTTATACGATTGCAAATCTGTGATGGTCTTACAGTCTGTTTTTAAGACCAGCAAGGACTGTGGAAAAGAAACTTTTCCAATGAAGTTCACTTACTAAATTGCCTTTTGCGAGTGAAGATACTTCTCTTTTCTAGTATTTATAGAAATAAGATAGAGGAGTTTGACTTAGCTGAATAGAAACTTAAAATAAAACCGCTCTCAGAAATTCTGTGGAATTTAGAAAGAGAAGCGATACATCACAGATAAAGAAATCAGTAGTTCTCATTAATCAATTAGGGGAAAAAAACAGTATAAGAATAGATTTGCAATGATCTTGAACAGATTATTTAATAAAACTGTCATAAATCTAAGGCAACAGACACAAGCACCAAGGAAGAACTGAAACATTTTACATAGTTCAGTAAATGTAAGATGCTGCAACAAGGTGTCAAAACAGCCTTCCCAGGAGAAATCCACACAGTTGCTGTTTCCTTTGCCTTTGATGTAAAGCTACATGTAAACCTGCAGTGCCAAACAACTCAAAAGAAGCTTGTTCTGTCCCCCAAATCTCTGCATTTCCTGTAGCTCTGGCAAAGTTCCTGCTTCCTTTGGCTGTTGTCTCCTTTTCCGATCAGCATACTCATTGCCCAGATCCTTGATTCCACAGCCCAGCCAGTTGTATTCCAGGAGCAGTTACCAGCCAGCATCCAAAGAAAAGTTTAACTAAGTTTGGCTCTGTCTCAAGTAAATTTTGAGCAGCTAGAGCACAGATGAAATCCAACTTATCCAGAGTAATTCATTCTTCACACTTGTTTAAGCATGGTCACTCACCGAGGACAGACCGGCAGCATTCTCCATGGGCTGTGGATTCCGCTGCGCTGCCAGGAGCTGCGCCGAGACAAGTCCACATCACGCGTCAGTGAAGATGGACTGCACCCTTCAGCTCTGAGATGGAAAAATCAAACTCCTAGATAGGTTCTCTTCCTTGCTGGATACACTGATTTTTATCAACGAGAAAAGCCAATTAAAGTTGATAAAGACGCGTTCTCTGCTGATTTTTCCTTACTGCCCACTGCTCAGTGCTAGTATAATGGATAATGTTCTGCCTGTGGGTGTATTTTCTAAGATCTGTCAGTTCTGACAGCATTTTGGCACCTGGATAACTCAAGATCTATACTGAAGGTCCAGGAATGCACCATTTCTCAGTAGCTGATGTGTACATTTTTCAGCAAGGCTTCCCTAATTAAAGGCTGGAAAGAGATGGGATCAGATTGATAGGCTTTGCAGTCAGATGTTTTATGCTTAGTTTGATGAGTTATAAATCACCTTTTGCAACTTTCAGAACACGTGAGAAGAACACGTAAGAGAAACTACAGCAACATGTCCAGAATATCACAATGTAATTACTTATTTTCAAATTTCACCTCTGTCCCTATGGCAAGGCCATTAAAGACATACTCAAGACAAGCAATGCTCACTGAAAATAAAAATAAATATAAACATATATATCAAAAAGAAAAGTGAAGCTGTGAAATGAGACACTGCTGCTCTGGAGGTGCTCCCATATGGAAGTATTTTGCCCCAGGTGGGACAGAAGATGCATCCCTCCTCCTTCGAGCATCACTCTGGGCTGGGAACACCACCCTGGAACTGAGTGCTCAGCTCAATCAACCACCTCCTCTGCCAGACCAGCAGGAAGCTTTGCCTTGTCCTCGGCTGTCACAGCCTTGTGTCAGGGTTAGAGAAACCACTGTCAAATTAAATGCTCTGACTTTACTACCTGTAAAACTGCATGAAGACAATGTATTCTGTGCTGGCTTCGTTGTCTCTGTCAGAGCCCCTTCCCTATATACAGTGAAAAGCAACTGCAGAGAGGCCACTGGCAAGACCTTTCATAATAACCAGTTTGTTCTGGTTTTAATGTGATCTTTAAGTACTGAAGTTCCTTTTTTGTGGGGTGTGTATGGGGGTGTGCGTGTGGGTGGGTAGGTGAGTGTGTGAGGGGGGAACAACAACAAAAAAGCCCAAACCCCGAAACAGGATGTGAGAGCTTGGTATCCCAGCATGAAAGTTCACAAGTGCCTTGCTGTCAGTGGTGTTCAGAACAGTGCAGACTCGAAAGCTATAGAGAAGAAAGTCACAGAATAACAAATTGGAATAGGGAGAAAACTGTTGGTAATTTAAACCATGAAACCAAAGAAATACAATGCAAAGCTATCAGGATGTGAAAAGCACTTCCAGGCACTGAGAGGTTAAAACAATTATTTGAACAGCTGGGAAAATTAAAATGGTAAAATAATAGCTACCCTTCAAAATTCTACAGATGCAAAGAGACTCTTCAATGAATAACTGATAAAGGGGAAAACACATTTTAAAAGAGAAACTGTTTCACGCATGAAGGTCATACAAGTAACAGCTCCTCCTAAGAACCCGGATTTCCAGATTTGGCAAGAGATGAAGAGCGGGGGTTAACACAGCAGCCTTTTATCTTGAGGGACCTAGGGTAAAATCCTGAATACTTTAAGTTACACATGAAAGTGATTTTGGGCATAATCCTTCTACTGTTTTTTTTTTTTTTTTTGGAAACTGTTCCCCACCATAGCAAAAGCAAGGTCACACAGGAGCATGCCGGAATTGTTGTAGCAGTTTGTTTCCTTTCCCAAGGAATCCTCTCAGCCCCAATGACTCCAGCAAATGGTGCAATCGGAGCAGCCAGTTCAAGTAGTTTTACTGCTGTTACATAGGGCTCCCCCATACACGTAATCTTGCTCTGGAGAGAATATGGTCATATGAGATTTTTCAGGAAAAAAAGACAGTCTGTAACAAGTAGCTTTGCTATTCAAGAAAGGTCTAACTGAAAGAATAATGCCAGTCAGGATTGCAATGTGTAAGCCATGGTGTACACGATGCTGCTCATCAGGACTGGGTACACAGAGAGACATATTCAGGGGACCCACAACTCCAGCAGAGCCATCTCCAGGGCAGGGAGGAGCTGAAAGAACACAGCCAGGGAAGGTTCATCTGCCACTTGGCTCCAGCTATCCTTGTAGGCAATGGATCCTCTCTCTACTAGCTATTTTAAAACAAGAAACCAAAAATTTTCAGCAAGTAGAGAAAAACTGACAACTGAATATGCAGCACCGTAGAGAAGAAATCAGCTGTATAGTGCCAGCTCTTGTTTCTGTTCCTCACCCACTGCAAATGCACAACCTCTTCCACATAAACACCGTGCAAACTGTTAAAAGGACAGCAACTGAACACACCTCATCAGAGTCTAAAAGCATGGATCCTTTGGCAAAAAAAGGCAGAATCAGAACAGACCAAACCCATCCACCCCAGCAGTCAACTCTTCTATCATTCACACTTATAATTTCACCAGTCTGCAACTGGAAAGTCTTAACTCTTACTTTTTTTCTATCTTTTCTTTCTAGAGAAAGAAATTAGACAGCGTAAACACTGAGATCGTCTTGCAAGCAGACTTTTTCTCCAATCAAAAGCGTGTTTTTCCAGGATGATTAGAGCATTTCTGAAGGACTAAGATTTGGCCTCCTCATCCTTCTCTCTTCAGAGTAGAGCCTACTTCACTCTGAACACGGTCAACATACTTCAGTTGACAATCATCTGGTATTGAGTCCTGATGCTGTCAGGTATCTCCTCTGATGGGTTAGGCTGCTCACTAGGCAAGGATACTAAAAGAAAACATGAAGAGGATGAGCCTGCAGCCTCCCCCATACAACTTGCTGCAATCACCTCGAACCCTTAGCTACTTAGACCAGGTTTGACCACTTTCAGGATCAGAAGTGTCCAACATGTTGTAGAAAGGAGTAGTTGTGTCTATGCCAAACCAAAGTAGCCTGTGCCACAGAAAGTAACACAGCTGACAGAAGGTTTTCAATAAAGGTCTTGATCTTCCTAAGGTCCTGAAGGTCCTGTGACACATTTTTACAAGAGTCAGGGCCCTGGTATTCTGCCAAGCTACATACATTTTGTCTAAACTGAAATTATGATTACAGCTTTAATTCAATATGCTCTCCTTCACTTCTGATCCTAATCTGCTGGCAGAAGCTGCTGGACCAGTAAGCATCTGCCTTTTTTTTGTCCTTTAAGTGACTACACCACTGTGCTGCCTGAACAGATGCCAGCAGCTAGAGCTGCACAGCAAAACCATTTAGGAAATTCACCAGCTGGGTACAAAACCTGCCTTAGCAAAGCTCCTACTCCTACTGGGAAACCTGCAGATCCATCTCTGGTACCTTGTCATGGCACTGGTTGTGGTAAGAACATAGAACTGGAATATCCCAGCTTGTCCCCTCACTGTACCAGCATGATGACCAGTCATCAGTCTTTTACTTGCCCAAGGTTAAACAGCATCCTGCAAAGCTGGTGTATAGCTGGGTAATGTACTCTGGGATCCTTCAGGACTAAAAAGAGGGCATAAACCTGACAGAATGAAAAAGAACTTGAAGCAGAAAAAGAAGGTGCAAGGCATGTTAAAGCACCCACACCTTTCTACCCTCCTTCCATGGGGTCTCTGATTCTTACCCATCCTTCCTGCAGTCAAACTCCCCTATGCCAAGCAGCTTTCATGTTCAGTGAGGAGTGCAGGGAGAGCAGGGAGATGCAGAGGATTACAGTATGCCCCTATGAGCTTCCAGCACTCAGAACCCAAAGATTTCTTTTGCTCCTCTGATCAGCCATGTTCAGACGCATATTTAAAAGTAAGACAGACACTGAACTCTGTCTTGCTCCTTCAGGGAATTGCAGCCTCCTCTTTCCAAACCACCAGTTCAGTGGTGCAGGGAATAGGCAGCTTGGTGTCAGCTCCGATACCGGTTTTGAAATGAAATGAAAGGAATGGGGAGGGGAGGGGAGGG
>VZTF01002310.1:731037-758437 GCA_013397755.1 Cnemophilus loriae
GGGAGGGGGAGCAGGTGATAAAATGAAGACAGAGGGGAAAGGAAAAATCTGAGCCCACACTAGAAAGAGGTGAGTAAAAGAGATGGAAGGAGGAGGAGGAAGAGGTGGTAGCAAACCCAGGCAATAGCGTATCTCTAGCTCACTTGTTCAGATTACAAGAAAAATCCTACACATGGCCAGAACTGCTCATGCTAAGTGGTGAGGAGGAGATCAGTGAGCCACACATAAAATATATGTAAAATACCCACAGCCTGAGTTTTAATCAGAGAACATCACAGAAAACTTCTAGAACAATTTACCTTTGCTTCTAGCTCGAACATTTGCTATGCACTCTCCTGAGCTCATGGGGACCAACGCCAGTGCTAGCCTGGCACTGCAACAATCTGGGATTCAGCACACCACAAAAAAAATCAACCAAACCAAAAATACAATGGAGAAAATAATGTGGCAGTGTTATACAGCACTTCATTCTGGCGCCAGTGAGACAAAATGGGGATTCCTCAACCTTCATGTTTCCACATCCTGCCCAAGAGGCTTGGCAATTGCTAGTGTTTTTAAGCTTAAGAGAAGGATTCCAGGCAGTAACCTCAGGGAAACAGGTTTAAAAACCATAAAAAGATATTGTTGGTCTATTGAAAAAAACCCAAACAGTAATCAAGTGCATACCTAGATGTAAACTTGCAAATAAGAAATGCCAAGCAGGGAATCAGGAGGGCAAGTTCTTACAGCTCTACAACGTGCACTTCCAGAAGCTTGTCAGAACTTCAGTGGTACTTGAGAAATTTGTGCCAAGATTAAGAAACGCTTCCAACTGTTGATTCTGAAGCAATTCTGAAGTTCTGAAAGAACACAAGCTTGCCTGAGGTGAAACACACAGTATAGTGAGAACTTACCATCCTGCTGTCAGGATGGACCAGGTACCATGGTAAGCATAAATCAAAATTGATGAAGCCAAGGAAAGTACCAACAGAGAGAGGAAAACAAGAACCAAGGATCACAAGGAAGAGCAGGCAGGACCCAGATGAACAGTTACAGCCTAGAGGCTTGTGGAGCAGTTCAGAGCCACTGAAGACACTCTCTTGCATACCTGGCTGGTGGGTCCAATCATCAGCTAGATCTAAACTTGCTGGGAAGATTAACAGCTACAGATTAACATATAATCCTTATAATCTTTTATCCACATAACAGTGTATCAGGTATCTGTGCTTTAAAAGACTCTTCTCATGGGAAGATGCCTACTTCAGCCTTCAAGCACCACAACATTCCTGCTTTATGTTGTCCCTTAAGAAAAGCTTTTCATAGCAGCAATGAAAGCTTTTTGCACTGAACAGCTGGGACCAAAGTCAAAGCACAACCTGGTAGTTTTCTTGGCTGAACAGGGATGCCATTGAAGCTGAGCTTCACAGGAAAAAAGTCTGTATTGACAAAGGTTTGAGACAGTGGTTCAAGAGTTGAAGAGAGTCAGAACTGCAATTTGCAGGACTTTCAAGAAGAATATTTTGAACCTTATCCTTCTGCTACAGCTGGCATCCAGAAATTATCTCCCTTACTCCTCTCCTTTATATATTTTTTTCCCATAACACTTATCAAAGCCACCACCTTCTCAGCAGGAACAGTCAGGACTTGTCAGGTCTCCCCAGATGCTCAGATTAGCTGGCTCTCTTCTCCATGTGGGAACTCTCAGATCCCACAACCTAGTGAGGCAAGGATTTGGACCTGGGATTCAAGTTTTCATGAGGGAATTTCTGTTATTATAGCAGATCTAGTTCCAGACACAGCCACTGTGAACCATGTGACAGGATATGAATCCTCTTCTGTATATTCCTTCTGTGTGATCTCTCTCTTCGTTTCCTCACACCCCCCTTTTCTCTACAGTATTGCAGCACTTCATTGATCCAACACGATCGACAAGAGAGCATGAAGGCAGAGGTAGCTTTCAGATTGGAACAGCTGGTTTTCTTGATGGCATCATGTCCCAAAGAGAGGTAAGGAATCACAAGAAAAGAGATTGCTTATTCTCAACAGCAAACAACTCCAGACCGGAGAAGAAAGCACAACCCTGCTGACTGAGAAAAAGGCAGCAGTGGGATTTTGAATATATTTCACACTCCTTGATGGATCATGCTCAAAGATTCTGTGGGGAAACAGAGCTCAGAGGAAACCACGCTTCAAAGCCTATCACTGTACTCAAGAGGCCTATAAAAACTTTATAAATATGAACCCCTGCTATCCTGTCCAAAGCCCACCTGTAGACCTGCTGACACACCAGTTCCTCAATGGCCACACTCCACAACTACTACACCTCGCTTCCATCAGGCTTTGGAATAAGCTCCTGCCAGCCATGCCAAAGTGGGCTTAATAATAGACGGACAAGGACGACCAGTGGGGACTGAAAAAAAAAACCAGTCAAAAGTCATTAACCTTGTGACCAACCTCCGAACAAGCTGTGACAGCACAGCCACGTCACAGCCAACAACCACAATGAGCACCAGACATGAGTTGGCAGACCTTAGGCTGTTTCATTCACACACAATTGTCTGTCACACGAGTCCTTGGACAAAGGACCACAACACTGCAAAGTTTCCCTCATCTCAGTTGCTGTCCTGCTTCAACACACAGCAGCAAAATGCTACTGAGGAGCTGACATCTGCCTGCTCATCAGCAGCAGAAGGTGCTGAGGCCAGTAAGGATCTGCAGTTGCTCTGATCCCCAAAGCTCAAATTTTCTAAGCATGAAACATTTGCCTGAACAACACAAAAGGAGGTGCAGGAAGCAAGACCAACAGGCTACCTTAAATCCACAAGTTCTTTTATTTTTCCAGGCTGCTCACATCTAATACTCTATCTTTTATCTCATCCCAAAATAAGAGAACAGGCCTTAGAGGATCAAGCTATAAACTTCTGACAGCTTCCTGTAGCCCTCTCTTGAAACAGGGGGTTTGTTTCCATTTCTCAGAAGCAAAGAAGGAAATCAATACTTGGACAGAGAAGGCATACTCCAAAGAACAATCTTCTTAGTTGCTGCAGTGCCACTCTTGTTGAGTCTCTCCAATGAAGGTGATCACAGTGGTAAGCAGAAGTCAGCCCCTCAAACATTCAGGCAAGCCAGAATCTTCAAGTGGAAATAGGCTGTTCATGTGCAGCAGAAACGAAATCATTTGGATTCCTCCAGATTCATGCCTCAAAGTTATGTTTCTCTGTGACCAAACTCATGTCTAATAAAGAGTGAGTCAATATCCTTCCCCCCGGCACAAGCACTACTGGGGTCCCTTCCCTCCACCTAATTGCCTGTTTTCACAAGGTATACAGGAACTTATTACTTCAGAGCCTTTGTGCCTTCTGAGGAACACCACTGCAACTCACCAGCAGGTTTAGAGTAAGCAGAGAGTGGGACATAAACCAGGCTCATGGATGCACAACATGGTTACGCGAGTCCCACTTCCTTAAGCAGGGCAAAGCTCCAGACATGGCTTGGAAGGAGCCCCCCATTCAGGGGGAGTGCTGGCACATTGAACCCAGGACAGCGTCAGTCCTGTCACCTGAGCAGGCTCTGCCCTGCTCTCCAGGGTCTGCTCTGTATATGGCAAAGCTCCTGACCTACCAACATCTGTTCAGTTTCTATACAAAGCAACTCAGGGCTCTGCAAGGCAGTACAACATCTTTGCTGGCATTTCAGTCCCTCAGAGAGAAGCTCTTCTCTGGCTTTGTGTCAGCCACCTCTGGCTGTGTCAGAAAATAGTGCATAGCCTGTTCTCTCAAGCAAAGCCGTTTGCCTATGCAAAGGTTCCCAGTAAACAGACAGGAGGCGGCAGCTGGAGAAAGGAGACCGGGGATCACTGCACACAATCTCACCTTTTATTATTCAGCCACATTTACTGAACACAGCCTGGCTCTAATCCATCAGTGCAAGAAATCTGCTAATACACCCAGCTGATCGGAGAGACTTTCCCGTGTTTTATGGGGTTCTATTGTAGCAAATGTAAAGGCTCAGCAAAACAAGAAGGCACTAAGAAGTGCCTCAGTCTGGGCTCTTTCCCAACCAGCATTCATTTAACACTGGATTAAACAAGGAACTTGAGAGCATTGTGTGGTCTCAAGTTCACAACATAGCTTTGTGTGCACACAAGCCACCCATCAGCAGCTGCAAGAACAAAGTATGACTTTCACATTTAATGGCTTCCAAAATGCTTGTTGTTTTTGAACCAAGTGGCAGGCCATGTGCTTCAAGACATTTGCTAAAGACTAGAAAGAGGGGAATGCATAAGAACATTACACCCAGTCTGCCTTCAGCAATGAACCTGCTTCTGCTCCAGAGGTCAATTTGGAGCCTATACAAGCTTTAGATCTTTAAGGTTGGCTTTTGCAGAACAATACAGTGATCACTGATGCCATACAAGCTCTCCACAAAAATTTCTCTAGTGCATTCCAACTCTATCACAGTGCCTTCATCATGTCAGCTCAATGTACACAGAGCTAGGAACACTCCTGCCTGGATCACAGTGTCCAATTCATTTTTCAGTGGCTATCTCCTTTCACTAGATTTGAGAAGATTTCCTGAGCCTCAGAATACTCCTGAACACACTTAGTCTTGGTACTAAAAGATGAAATACAACTTTGATGTGCCACCAGAAGTTAAACAGAACTGACAACATCCTAGGACCCAGAAATACTACAGAGCTTATTAAATGACGGTATTCCAAAGTAGGCCACATTTAGCACTACAGGAGACAAAAGTTTTCAATGGTTCCTGCTGATATGGCCTGAGGGAAACTCTTGTGTTCAAAGTCACCAACTGGTGTACACCTGAATCCACGAAGAGACAGTGTCAGAGAGCCCAGAGGATCATTAGAAGTATTCATATAACTTCCCAGCACACTATGTTTAGCTGCAGGCAGTGCCTCAAAAGAAAGATACATTTCCTCCCTTCTTCCACCCATGAAAAGGAATCAGCAGAAGTTCTCAAACATGGAATTAAGATGGCATTGAGATGGTACAAACAAACAGTAATTCAGTCTCCTTTTCAAATCCTTTGGAGAGATCAACAAGTCTCTATATCGTACCTATAACCAGAAACTCTCCTATTCTAAGAACTTATTTTATAAAGCTATCAAGTAGGTAACTGAAACACAGTGTACTACTTGCCCTAGTGCCTCACACAGAAGATAAAAACCTCAATTCTTTGATATTTAAAAACTTAGGGATTTTTTTTTTAATCTTATGCCAATATACTACTCTAAATTTCAAGGTTTACAGTTCTATCAGCGAAGTATGATAGAGCATTTTTTAAACAGCAGCTGAGCAGGGACCCATCACAAACTTGGGCACTGCTTCTCTGAGCCCTTACAGGCAGTCAGAGAGAACCCACAAATCAGTTCAGTCCTGTATCACTCTCCTATTTCCACAATAGTCAGGAGAGTGCTACAGAGAAAAAACTTCAAGAACAGAAAGGAGGTGCTGTTAATTTAACAGCTAAAGAAGAAATATGTGTCCTAGACAAAAACTGAACTTCTTAAGTAGCTATGTCAAGGCACTACATGGTACTAAAAAGAGAATAAACTCAGAATAACTGCAAGTCATGAGAAAAAAACATCCTTCAGAAAATAAGACAAATGTATAAGTTTCACAGCAGTTTGGTCTGAATGCAAGAAGAAAAAATGTTGTAGCTGCTATCATCTCCCTAAATTTTAAGCTTGCTTTTTGTCCAATTATCTGATTTCCTGAGGATACACATTGTGAACAGAACTTCAAACAAGCAGAAAGAACATTTGAAGATCCAAGATTCTGTACAGGTACAAGTAACTGCAATGGGAAGGTACCATCTCACACCTGGCAGAAGGACACTGCCACCTGCCAAATGCTTGCATGACCTAGATATGTGGGTGCTCACTTCAGTTTTTAAGACAGTGTCCACACTTTACAAGTCATTAGAACATTTCAAATCACCATCATTAGCAAACTCAAAGAGGAATCCAGGGAACAAGCAAATGAATAAAAATATCCTCCATTTTCATATGAAACACTTGGATCAGGTCAGGACTGAAGTACACACTCCACAGAGAGGAAACTGGAATAATCACTGTGCACAATTCAACCAGTTCAGGAGTTTAAAAAAGAAAAAATTAAAAATTGTAATCTTCTTTCACCAATGTTAAATTCATCCTGAGAAGGGAACTAGGTACCTGCTGGGACACAAAAAAGCTTCCAGTATAGTGGTGATTGTTGAGAGCTCCCAGTTCCCCAGTAAAAGAACAGTGTAATAGTGCTTTATTAACAGCCCAAACCAAGGAACCCTGAGCTTTCTGTTCCACAGCTCAGAGAAGCAACTCAACAGATGAGCTCCTCAGAAATATAAGCCAAGTCCTTGTGGGCAGCAAACATGGACCGATAAACCTAAGGTGAGAGAATGCAGAGGCAGATGGGCAGAGGTAATCAGAAATGACAGAAAGATGAGCAGACAGAGGGCAGGCAGAGTGCTTGAAGGACAGAGGCAGAAGAGCTGCAATTTTATAGCATACAGGTATTTTAAAAGTTAAATCAACAGCTTTCCAATACCGTTATTTAAAAAATCATTCCCCCTAATATATGCAGGAAGCCAGCTGCTTGCAAAATGACCTTTAAACCCTACCTACCCTGCCTTATTAGACTAATTCAGAGCTGGAGGTTGGCTGATCCTGAAATCCATTTATACAGGACAAACAAGCATTCAGCAGGGACAAAGAGCATACACATTGTCAAAATAATTTTGTCTGCATTTCTGCATGTACACTCAGGCTCCACACGGTAGAGAAGCACTTCTCCAACTTCAGAAACAAGGTATACCAGACATTGGAGCACCATCCTAACTCAAGGCTTCTCTTCCTGCTTTCCTCACATTACAAAGGTAATGAACTTTAATTATAACAAGTGTTGTCTTTCTGGACAGCTGCTGTGACTGCAGAGGTCTTTAAGAGCCTTTCAACAACTCTTAAAGGCCTCCAATAAAGGCCTCTAACCAAAAAGGACGTTATAGCCAAAAGAATGTTTCTCACCAGAGATGGAAGTAGCAGCAGCAGAGCTAACTCTAACACTGTATTTAGATCACTGTAACGCTGTCTTCAACATGTCTTGTTCCTGTATTTGAAGCATTGGTGACCAGAATGGTTTTTTCAATTGTCTTGCAAAGGTCTAGCTAGGACTGAAAGCTTTAAATTGTTTTGGAAGCATCACAAGGATGTCAGGAAATACCTCCAGACAAAGAGGCCTGTTGGGCAGACAGACAGTGTCACAGAGGGGTGAAAATCACAAACAATTACTGCAGGCATGATGCAGAAAGAAACCTTCCCTTGAAGTTTGGATTTTGTAACAGATGAATGCTCCACAGCCTTGGACAGGGAGGCTCTGTGGAGAGAAGAAACACTAGCAAGCAGCATCAGGGCAACTTCTACAAACATTCTCCTCCAGTGTGCCACAGTTCTGATGAGAAAAGAATTGGCTTCTCACTAATAGGAGGGCTCATCCATCATTCACTAACTTCCAAAGAAGGGCGAGTTAGAGCAGTCTCGCTTGCTTGGGAGCCACTCTTCCACTGGAATAGGACCACTAGTACCACAATAACCCCTGCATATCTTACCTACACAGACATATTCAGCTGAGTGGTAAAGGCTTTAAATCCCACTAGTCCTCAAGGTATTCAGCCCCAAAACCTGCGACAAAAGTACCTGATGGATGGTGTGTGGAGACTGCAAACTGCACACAGCAGGAAACCATCCTGTGCAGACTATGACCAACAAAGAGCATAACAAATCTTTGGTTTCCCCAGTTTGTCATGAAGGCTTTGGCACCACTGATAAAATTTCCCAAGTTATAGCCAAGTTGTCAGAGAATGGATCTAACATTAGCACGCAAATTATGGAAGTCAGGGCTACTTTGGAACTTCCTGGGAGTCTGAAAGCACTTGACCACTGACCCTGTGCTTCTAACCAGCAGTTGCTATCGACAGCAATTTTTGTGGATCTGTTTCAATCTAACTTCAGTAGCAAAACACATAGTTTAAAAATTGGAAATAAACTTCTTTCTGTCCAAGACTGCTTGGTCATCAGTCTCCTGGAATTAATCTGAGTAAGAATTTCCACTTCCCACTTGCCAACAGTGCTACAAATCTTTTGTGAAAGAATCTGGCTTTAAAACAGCCAGATGTATCACAACACTCTCTCACCCTCAAGCAACTATTTTCCATACTAGATAAGTCTGACTGAATACAGGCTACACTTCTCAGGAAAATGCTGCCTAACATACCATTCAGAGAGCACAGAACTAGACGAACATTTGAACCATGTAGTCCCACTACTTTAAGCCTAAAGAGAAATATTTCTTGGAAAGAAAGAAAGAGAATACAAAGACTGAAATTTTGATACCCAAAGTCTAATGAGACTTTTCCGATACACTCATTCAAAGACCATATTAGAGCATCAGGTCAGCTGTCTCATTCCTGACCAGCTAACCCCTATAGTGGTTTATTGTAAAATTTTTTTATACTGTTTTTAAACACTTTCAGACAAACTAGGTTTTAAGACAAGAACTGTAGCAAGACCACGTTTTAGAAGTAATGAAATGCCAAATAATTCAACTTCAGAAATTCTAATGGCATACTGACTTCTGTCCTTCTTTTACAGAAGTTGCTTTCAAAATCATCTGTAAAACATACTTATTTAGATTAACTTTACCTGTAAGTATATCTGAAATCAGAACCATCAAGTGAGAAATTAGACTCAAAAGCAATTATGCCTCACTGTGACAATGTCAAAACCCCCAAACAAACAAAAAACAGAAAACAAAAATAAATGCACAGTGGCTGGGTGTTGAATTGTGAGACAACAGACTGTTTATGAGAAGACAAATGCAGTCAGAAGTCCTCCTTCCAGATCAGGCAACAGATACAAGAACTTGAGAGATAAAGATGATGCACAGTATGGACTAAGCATCATCTAAAGAGAAGCCCCGAAGCACAGCCAAGCAAGTTTTAAACTTATTTCTCCTCGTTTTCTTCAAAAATTATAAATTTCAGGAGGTTTGGGCTTTATAGGGATTACAAAGAGCAGACAGAGAGAGACATTTGTTCTGGTGGGTTAATAAGTGCTTACAACACACTAGGCTGTGGGGAACATCAGAGCCTCATGAAGTGCTGAGACACAGAGTAAATAAAGAACTTATGCCTCCTGTTTCATAAATACCAGGTCCAGACAGCAGATATTTCCATTTTAAGTAGGCCAGCATTTACTCTGGAACATGCCTCATATATTAGGATGGCGGTTTATGTCCTTTCAGGCAGCTCCGTATTTTTAGTTTATCCGCCAGTGAACTCTTGAGGATATGAAGTGTTATGTACAGACCCAAGACTCACCAGAACCTACAACTGCTGCCTTGAAAATCAAAACAATAACTGTTTCCATCCTTCATAATTAGAAGCAAAATATGGATCTTCTTCACCCTTGCAAATACCAGGTCAGGGTATGCCTGGGTACAGTTAATCCACTGCTCCTCTGTGTTTACGACTAAACAAACAGCAGCTGCCTGCAGCTTGCAGTTCTCCCCCGACTCCCTTGTGGGGGCCATTTATTGAGTCATAAACTCCTCTGATAGCGTTATCACCACAGCATTTGCACAAATAAAGGTTGAAAGAGAGAAAGACTGAAAAAAAACAAAAAAAAGAATTTCCTTTACAGAGAAGGCAAGACAAACCCTTTACAGATATGTTTGCTTTGAGCGAGGACTGACTGACAAAAGGCAGGCAGAACAGGCGTATACCTGGCTGAGGATGACTGGGCACAGCATCCTCCAGACAGGAAACACATAGATTTATCTGAAACTACAAACCTGAATTCCAGAAAGCTCAAACAACCCTACCTAAAGCCTTCCAAGTTAGATATATTGTATTTCAAGCAGCACACCATGTGATAGATCTCAATGAGGCTTCAACAGTCAAGATCTACCTCTGCAGAATCCCAGGCGGAGGAGAAATCCTGGCATCTCTCAAGTACAGATACATCCCTTGCTACACCTGGTCCAAACTTTCTTTCCCTAGCCACACACACTCTGCTCCTCTCTAGCCTGATAAGTACACAACCTATCTACAAAGTACTCGGCAATCCATCAGAAGGGAAACAACACTTTAGCAAGAGCCTGATGATCCAGAATGATCAGATACCTGCAGCGCAGCCCATGGCATCCAACTCACCCCAAAGCTGTTTCTCTTAAGCAGAGAGAGATCCAGGCTGCACAAACAAAAGCTCCCAGCAGGCCACACTTCAGCAGGATCCAGAGTGCTTGAGCAAAACTGCTCCATCAGGATGGGACACTGCAGAAATACTTGCAGCATCCTCTAAATCCCTGCCCACAGATTAGAGACAAACTTCCAGCAGAGTTGCAATGCTTTGCTTTCTGTGCCAAAAGGGAACTGGGCTTTCACGGAGATCACTTGGAAATGTAAACGCAATAAACTGACCACATTCCTTCTTATTATAGTCAAGGGCAAAGCAGAATACAGATGACTCAAGGTTATGTTAAAAGTCTCCCTTCACGGGAATTCAGTCAATCAGTATTTAACAAGGGCTTGTTTGCACACAGCAGAGTGACTCACAGCAAATGTGAGTGAATTTTCCCTGCACTTTCATTACAAACCCTGAACGTTCATATACAGAGAAACTCACTCACCAGTTTATTGCGTTGTGATTTCCTTATGCAGACAAGCCCTAAAACCTTGACAGAAGCAGGTTCACCTTTGTCTATTATGATTAGCAGATTTGTGAGAAGAGAGACACAGAACAGGGAGAAAGAGTGCAGGATTATGAACAGCTCCTAACTCAATGTATAGAGCTCCTACTGACCAGGGAATACACGTCTGAGTACACAGCTCCTGATAGCTTGGTTTGGCCAGAAGCTAGAGCACAAAAATTTCACCTTGGCCCTTCTGTGAAAGACAGGCACCTAGAGACAGTAAGGAAACCCCTGAAAAGAAGGGATACATGCTGTTCACTAACAGACATTTTTCTGCACACAGTTGCAGGAAGCAGGTTCTGTCTGAAATCTCAAAGCACATTACTATATGGTCATTGGAGGCCTCATTTTCCAAGTGGCAGCTGGTTGGAGATTCTCTGGTATAACCACCAATTATGTAACAAAGTAATCAACTAAAATTCGCCGTCAACTCAGATTTGCCTATTGGTGTGAACAGAACGCAAAGGCAGCAGAATGGGTCACAAACACTCTGAAAAGCTTCCGTGTCAGTGCATATTTGCACACTGGAACGAAGCAATTCACTAATAAGACTCAGACTTTTTAAAACAAAATCATTTGTTTTCCCCTTCCATCTGGACCCAAACTAAGAAATTACTCAGATTTCCACTGCCCACTCTCTTTTTCCTTCCGCACCCCCTTCTCATTTGCACGAGATAAAACCTTGGGGAAACAGCAGCAGCAATTTTCAATTCTCATTATCTAACGGTAGCAGTAGTTCTTGGTGAAACTTGCGGTCAATAAACTACAGGCAATTTCAAAAGACACAATGGGAACTGCCCCTCCTATAGCTGTCCCATTATCCCAGCTTTTATTAGATTTAAAGCCAGCAATTTTTATGCTGTAGCTCAAGTTCTAGAGAGCCATGGAAACAGACCACCAGAAAAGATAAAATACTCCTAAATTAAACAGGAGCTATCACAGTGACACCCTCTAAGGTCAGAGAACTTCCACATAAGCAAAGCATGGGATGCAGCAAGGAAGCCAGTGCCTAAAGGGCTGATACTGCTGCAGTGAGTCAACAGCAATGCAACCAAAACTCAACATTCGGGATGGTATAAATGGAAAAGCTCAGGAGCAGGTTAGGCAGGGCAAGTTGAAAGCATATTGGCTACAAAGGTGGACAACCAGAGTGGGATCCTGCTCCCATAACCATGAGCATCCCAGAACAGACACCAATTTTGTAATCCGGATGTGCCTCCCAAGAGGCAGAGGGAAATACTCATCTCTGGCTGGCAATTCAGCTGGCGTGTTTCAGATGACTTTTTAGAATCAGATGCAACATACTCTACAAGTGCCTATTTCTCTCTGTTGACTACTAGAGATGGCCCAATAGCCAGAAAATATACAAAACAGGTAACAATAGCTATATCTCTACCATGCACCACAATAAAGTAACCTGTTCCAGGAAGAGGGCTGTACAGAAAACCAGCAGAAAATAAATTTTAAAACTCATTGAATTACCTGATTTATTTGTTCATGGGGCAGAAATAACTGAGGGTGTATCTCAGCTCCTGGCTCAGAGATGCGCACAACAACAGGCAAAGGGAAATGGGTGTCCAAAGGAACAGTCTCAGACAAACACAGTAAGGGAGAAGATGCAAACAATTATTCTCATCCACTGTAAGCTGTAATTTTCAGTCTAGAAATCTAGAGCTTGCTTCCTCTGAGTCAAATGTATACCATGCCCTGGAGGCATTTTTACCAGCCATCAAAAGGAACTTGCAGAGAACCAGATGCTTCATTAAAGAATATTCACCAAGCCTTATAAAATCTTTAGTAAAAAGCAGAAGAACAAATCACCAGCATGCAAGTGAGCTGAAGTCATACATCCAGCTTTGATTACATTTCCTCCTGCACTGGAAAACAAATCGTGTTTCTAAAAAAAAAGGTTAAAAATACCCAAGAAATCAAGAGATTCTGGCCTTTCTTTCCCACATTCCTCCAACCTGAATTTCCTGAATGAGGAATGCATGAGACAAAGCCAATTGGTATAAGATGCTAATTTAAAGAAAAATAACAGCTTAAAAAGGGGAAGGGAGGAGGGAGCTTTAATCCTACATGATAAAACAACAGGTTCTGATTGCTACATGTATCTCAGGAGTCAGAAGAGTAAGTAAGAGCAGTGAAGCAAATTGTCATGGCTTGAGCTGTCCTGGTACAAAAGGAAACAACAGAGGACATATTGCCTTACAAAAGTTTTCTTTGAATTTGTACTTGCAGAACCCTCTAGTGCCTATCTCTAGCTGCAAAGTGTTAGTTACCTATTCCTTAGCCTCTCAAGCCCCTTCTTAAAACATAGCAAGATTTTCTGCCACATTGTCATCATCCACAACAAATTAATGTCCTATGCACTTCTCCTTCCAGGTAGTTTCTATTAACAGCAGGGAAAAACATTTCTGAAGTTCACTGAAGACTCTGGGAATGAAGACAGCCAGATAACCCCCAGTTTTTGGTTTATAAAAAAAACCTACCAAAACCTCCACCAAATCCAAAAAAGATCCAAGTTATTAGGATCTTTCACTGCCCTCTGCTGTTACCAGTCATTTAGCTTCCAATTTACTCTTTAATAACGTTGGGTTGGGGCTCGGAGCTGGCAGCATCACAGGCCCTTTTCTGAGGCAGGTTGGAGCCGCAGCTTGCAAATATGCTGAAGTTTAATGCAATCTGTCTTCTTTGGTAATCACATTCCGCCCACACTGCATGCAATAAAGATGTATTGGTAAATGCATTTGCTAAAGATATACTCCACTGAAAAGGCTACAAGCCTGATTTAGAGAAGGCAAGGAGGATAACAGAGGCTGGCAATAGATGCACCAATGCTCTGCACACAGCAACTGGGGGCACGGATTGTGCAGCAGCAGCACAGGCACCACTTTACTTTAAAGCTGAGGAAGAAAAAGAAACCACATGTTGTGGGAGCCGGGGACTTCAGAAATATCAGAGAAAAGCCCTTTCCCTGGCAGCTTTAACCTTGCTGATTTGCAGACATACAAAGACCTTCTTTGTAAACAGGAAGGAAAAAATTCCACTAGGACTAGCAACAACATTTGGTCTAATATATCCTGACAATTTTCCCATCTCCTTCTGTCGGGCTACTTCTGGGAGCCGGCTGGCAGCTTGTTTCATGTTATACTTAAATCAGGCACACAGCTTCCCCTCACAATGTTAATGCAGAGAAAGACTGCTTCCATGGAATATCCACCTCTCCCCCACCCTTTGCTTTAGTAATCCCATGAGAGAAGTCTCAATTTTCTATTACCATCCTTTTCCCCAAATCCACTTTACTATGTTCTCAGCACCTTTTGGAGAATTTTCTACTGTCAAAAAACCACAAAAAACAAAACAGAAAAGCCTGCCCTTGAGGGACACCTGACCCACTGAATTCTCACATGGCTCAGGACCATACCCTAGCTGTAATGTCCAAATACTTCATTTTCTTTTCCCCTTCACTTGTTTCAATAGCCAGAAATTCTTCCAAGGTACTGAGCAGCCACTGTCCTAAGGCATCAACAGAACCTACTGGGACTCTGCATCTCAGAACGAAGAGCCATAAGGCTTCGTGGCCTCCCACACAAGATGAAGAGTTTTAAGGAGTGTGGAATTTTCTTAACAGACAGCGGCTTTGCCCAGTACAGAACATTTCCCCATGCAGCAATGAAAAGAAGCAAGACCTCCAACTGCAAAGTCCCATAACAGGAGACGTTTAGAGCCTGTTGAAAATGTTGCAGACATTGCCAAAATGGATTTACTTACTGTTTGCAGTATACAACCTCCAAGAAGGTAAAACTAGGGAAAATCATTGACTGACTTTGAAACCTGGGAGCATTGGTTCTACTGTTTTGGTGGCAGCTCGGTACAACAGGACCCACTGATGGGAATGAAGTTGGGACATACCACAGTGTGACTGGGAAATGTGCAATGAATGGGAGAAAATTGATCCCAAGGAAGATTTGTCTCCCATGAAGATTGCAATTTGACTAACAGGTATCACAGCTCTCAAAAACACTTCTTGTAAGAAAACACCACGCAAAACAAGACAGCAAAGCCAGTCAGTACAACAGAGAAGCTTTTGTTACCTTCTGAGCTGCACTAACACAGCGCTGATATTCCTTCGCCAGCTCCGAGCATTTGAGCACTTCACGTTTGTTTTCTCGGTAGCACTTCAGAATTTCAGATTGCAGATTTGCACAGATAGGATCAGCATTCCTCCTCCTGCAGAAAAAACAAGCACAGAATGATGTGTGAAGAGAAGTTTTCAACCACTTACTACTACTTTGCCAGTAACACACATGCTAATTTTATGCTGGAGTCATGTAGTCCTAATAGAGAAACTGGTGGGAGCAGCAATCACCAAAGTGGGTCAAATGACCAACAGTGTCTTTCAGCTGAAAAATCCAGGGTACTTAGTAGAAAGAAGGAACATGATCCGTCTTAGCTGGTGTGGAAGGCTGTTTCACCCTTATATAAAACATCATCTCTCCTCTGCAGTCAGGAGGACAAAACATCCCTAAGTCCAAGAGCTTCAATGATTTTCCCAACTCACACTGGAAATCTTTGGCAGAACTCAAGAATCCTGGCTGGGCCTGCACTAGATCTGTAACAGTTTGACAAGGAACTGAACAGACTTGTTGAATAAGCCACCTTGATCTATTGAATTCTCATCTATTTAAATACTTCAAGAAATTCAGCATGGTTGGAAGCACTGCAATTCTCCGAGTGACTAGGAAAAAACCAGAATAATAGCAAGAGCAGGTATCTGTTTCTTCGTATTTCTGCAGCGATTAGTACTCATACTCTGTAAACGGCATTGACAGCTACCCAAGAACAATTAAGGATGATGTTCTTTCACTCTAATGTGCATGTGTACATATGGCACATCATCAGCAACAGTAGCAATAAAGGGGAAGGTCGTTGTAAAACAATCCCAGCAACAATGGCACAAACAGAGCAACGACAGTGACATCAGCTGCACTGACACGCAGACACAAATTGCAGGAATCTGCAGCATCATGGCCATGGTATGTTTCACCAGAGAAGCAGAGAACAGACGCTTAGGTGTAGCAATCCTCCAGATGTCGTCTCCTAAACCACAAATCCATTTAATTCCTTGCATTTCCTGCCCCAATATGCTTAGAGATCTGTGCCCAAATATCAAACACACCTCTTCCTTCCAAAGCACTTGATGCTACAGGCAGGCATTAATGCCATGCTACGATGTATTCCTTTCCACAGTAACAACAGGCACTCATACAGCAAAAGGCCTTCATAGCAAGGCAGAGAGAGGGAAAACATGACCTGTCCCTGGCCATGTCACAGTCTCTCAGGTGGAACAGATTTCTAAGAAACAGGAAATCTTAAACCAAGATCTTCTAAAAGCTTTTGGGGAGCTCAGATATGAGTTTCCAAATAATGCACATCTGTGTAAGGTGCTCAGGAAAGAAGTGGAAGGCCCAAAGGAAGAATTTGTCTTTTCCATATCAGTAACCTGGGTGCACTCTTAAAATAATTTGGCTGAGATACACTCTAACTGATACTTCTTCAGTCCTCAGTCTTACTGCCAGCATACATGGACAGAGTAGGAATTTATTAGTATGACAGCCACACTCTACAACACTGAGATTTGGATCAGAAACTACCAAAGATACTACATAGACTTCTTTTTCCACCTCTTCACTAATCTTACAGCTTTTAGAAGAAACTTATTCCATGCACAGTCCCTAAAGGCTGGTGTTCATTTCTAATTTCTATGTTATATAGCAAATCACCTTTAAAGCCTCGAAAATCCATATTCTAAAAAAAAATCTTCAAATTCTGGGATAGAAAAGAACCCAGAGAGCTTCAGAAACTCATAATGTTGGCATTTTGCTTTGTCACTAACTTTAATATCACTCTAATCAAATCAGTGAGACTGTGGAAATGATACCAAACAATACCAGGTCAGGAAATACCACCAAATCCCTCAATTCATTGAAAAAGTTAAGACTTTTAAAATTAGGTTTTTTAAACTCAGTGATGTTAAACTGAAGGGCATTTTGTAATTTTCATGTAGAAACCTGGAAGAGCTAAAAGGTACAGCATACCACAAACCAGTTTGTATTCATCTGAACTGAACAACACGGTACAAACATCTCAGAAATATTTAGAAATATGATTGAGGTTGTCATTGTCAGCAGGGACAGCTACAGGAATTGTGTTTTGCTTTAGATCACTGTCCTTCCTATGGCATCAGTCTTCACTGCCTAGAGTAAATATAAAGTTGGGACCCACCTGTGGGCTCAGACAGCACTGCAAAGTCTGTGGCCCTCTTCCTTAGCAGACCCCTGGTGCTCAGTCCACAGGGCTATTTAAAAGCCACACAGTGTTGAGCAAGAAGCCACAGGAGTGAGTATTGTTGCCTAAAGCCTACCAGAGGCAGGTGATCAATCAGCACAGACCAGTATGCATTGCCCAGCAAGTATCTAAATCGGCATTCCTACACACCACTTCCCACAACACAGGGAGGATTTATTTGGTACCATGTACCCAAAATCATAACAAGATTATTCTCCTTTATTTCTTCAAAATAAAACTTCAAGCTGTGGTTATGCATCAATTGCACCAGCTTCTCAAAACAGATTTAGAGACGCTAATCAACAAATTGCAAAGTTGGTTTAGGTAATTATCAATACAAGTTACTGCAGACTCTGGGAGTATACAACTTATCCACATTCAGCAGATTAGTTCTGGTACCCATCTGGACTGGAATAAGTTATCTGAAGTGCTCTGGTGAACAACTGCCTGAGGTGCTTTCCTCCCTGCACAGCAATCACAATGCCTACCCAATCTGAATCAAGGGGATGCCGCTCTCCTGCTCACATTAAGTCTCAACTTCAGGTTGCAACATTGCTACACAGGGAGAACTACAGCCCTATACACACACAGCAGCTGCACCTTACAGATGTCTGGCTTTCCTCGTACATACCAGAGACAAAAAGGAATTAAACCAGCAGCATCCAACTACAAACACATCTGTAGAGTGCAACGACATTGTGGGTTGAGTTCCAAAGGAGGTGGACTTTCATCAACTAGCTCCCTTCACTCTCAGCCCAGCTCAAGGCTGTTGGCACTAACTAATCTTTAGAAAAATTCATCTTCTGGACACCTGACCAAACTGCTCCTGATGTGTCATTGTTTGAGGGTTTTTACTATTATTTCTCATACGAGAGGGAAGGAAAATGGTGGAGAAGGGATGAGATTTGTATATAAAACTAGCAGAAGACTTGGATGCTTTGACCTTTCTCCTAAAGCGGATCACAGTTTTAAGCATAATTTGTCACCACCAAATGAGGTAGACAGTTGGCCTCTGTCTAAAATAAAGTATGTGCAACTGCTACAATTATTATCAAAACAGGTGTAAGAGGCTCATTTACAGCAGCTAGGAAAAAGGCAAGAGAGAAAGGCTGGGCTGGGAAGCAATAGCACAATATCTGCAGACGTAAGTATGGAAGACAAGCTCTGACAATACCTTGGAAATAAATAAAGGCAGGACATACAAAATATGAAAGATTAAACCAATAACACACACTCTCATCTGTTTAAAGCAGGAGAAAAGGAGAAAATACGACAGGTCAGAAAAAGATGAGTTTAGAAATAAAACTCATTAGCAGTGCCTCCCCTATCACAGGGAGGAAAGAACCTTTTGCCTTGCTACTATGCAATGGACAGGAAGGCTACATACACATGAAATCCATGATTTCAGAACTTCCTCTCCCCCTCCCATGGAGGGATTTAAATCAGGTCTTTGTCTGGAGAAGAAGGGAGAGGTTTCCTTAAAATGAAACAAAGGGCATCCTTCTCTCTGCTATCCCTTGAGGTAAGACAGAATGAGCACAATCTTGCTGCGTTTTGACATCGAGAGTTACCAAATCCTTTCTATCACTGCACGTTCCCTTTACTTTATTTAATAAATGAAATCTCATCAACTTATCCCTCTTCTATTATCACTGCTGACATCAATCTGATAATATTGGCTTGGCGTGGAATCGTGCTATTATATGTCCTCTTGATATTTAATTTAAGAGAAACGTCTGCAGTGGGGTGAATATGTGAAGCAAGCTTTTTATTACTGGCAGCAGCAAGGACGCTGGGAGTGAATTAGACATTCATCTTAGTCAGGGCCAATCTAGTGGCTCAGAAGAGGTTTTCTTCTTAACCCTCTCCTAACTGTGCAATAGCAGCAGGTAACGGCTTCAGTCAATAACTGCATTCATTTGTCTCGGCAAATTCATTCCTACGTGGATATAAACCCCATGAAGAAGTACGAAGTGTCTGGGAGGTTAAAGCAAGGTTCTTTGAGAATTTCTGTCACAAGCACTGCACTAGTAGGAGAAGTGCTGGTCTAAATGTCCATCAATTAATCAAGAAGGAACACAGTTTCCAATGACAAACACCCAAACTCACTGCAAAAAGAGATTAAGGCTGTATCATCAGGATACAGACCCAGAGACAGTAGGTTTCAAACACAGCACAATGGCTACTATTTAGGTGCTGCCAACATGTCCCCTTTTCGAAAGAATTATGGACTCAGTATTGGAAAGCAAAGGAAAGCTGGAAGAGGTCTATGTATTTGCTGGTCCTTCCACCAAGCTGAAGACCAGACTACCCAAGCAGAGATACAACTTTAATGCTTCGGGGCTTGGCAGCTCTTTAGACTAGTGCAAAATCAGTAACTCCACAGTGAGTCCCACACCATCACTTGGCTTTACCAGGAAGAACAGCAATTCCAGATGGATTTAAGAGCAAGTTCTTCTTTTTACATTTTACTCTGGGAAATCATTCAACCTGAACAAAAAACTCAAGACAGAGGCTGATGGTTTCTAAACCCAGACACTTCGATACCTCTGCTCAGAAACTGGGAAACAAAGACATGCAGGGTCCCTCACATAAGCCAACTTAAAAGCAGCTGGCTCTAGCACATAGCTGCAAGCAGCAAACCTAAACGGGGCAGCAACCCGGAATTTCTTGCGGGCTACAAAATCCAGTGACTGGATTAGCTGCTTTCTGCTGCATTATTTGACTAAGACCAGTGTCTGAACCAGCTTGAACGAACCACATTAGTCACCACTGTCGCTACAGCACGGACAGTCCCAGACATCAGCAATGAGATGCACAGGCAGAACTGCCAGTAAATCTCAGGGCACATAGCAGCAGTTTCTGCATGTTGGGAGGGAATAAGACACGTCATGTAGTTGGTTAGTATGTTTATATATCCAGGGTCCGTTACAAATGTTTCAGACTAAGCTCAGTGATGCTTTGGTCACATAAATGTGGTGTGCTGCCAGGCTGCACTGTACATATATAAAACCCAACAGGTGGTTAACTGACCTGTAAAACTGCATCCTCCCTTGGGCAGCAGTCGGCTCTGATGGCTTCTCTAACATGTCAGAAAAATGACTCCAGACAGAGGCAATACACAGCACATAGAAAGGTTTCAGTCTCTCTCATTATTGCATCCTTGACATTTATAGCAGAAAATTAAACACAATTGAAGCATTTCATTCACATATAACAAACTCATCAGCACAGAACAAACAGCCAAGCAAGTTAACTTTCAGCATAGGCTGCAGGATGCTGCACTATCACAAAGCAAACACTGTGCCCTCACTACAAGCCATGGGATTCCCTGATCCTGCACGTCAGCTTGATAACGTGGTTTGAATGGAACAGGTAAGAGTCATGTTGCAGCTGTTTGGCAAGGGAAATAAGAGATGGAAGAAGCTTAATAGATTATCCAAATGTCTGCTAAAAAATCAGTAATGTTTAAGCTACATAACCTAGCACAGTGTAAACAAACTGCGTGTCTCATGAGGCTAAACTAATGCAATCAGGAAGGAAGTATTTCTGATCAGCCTCAGGTATTCAAAACACTGCTCATCAGGTTTTCCCACTGATTCAGGTGGAATAGAAGGCTTGCAGAAGTAACATACTGTTTAGAGCAAGAGGGGACAGACTAAAAGAAAAGGTGAAACTTGTGACTATTTTCACAAGAACAGGGGTGTTACCTCCAAATTTCAGCTGAAGTCATTGTATTCCTGTCTAAATCCTTCTCACATGCCTTGTCACACTGTCAGCAGCACACTCCTGCACACCTGCAGTATTTCCCCTCTCTCTTTCTCCCCCCTGACAGCTGCATCTCAATAACAGGTCACCCGATTCTATTTTGCCATACCTTGTTCATGAAGTGCCTAATGAATGAATATTTTAAAGTACTATGAGTTTCTGGGTGACTCTGTGATCCTACAAAATTTGTCACTCAAGTACTTCCCAATCTCAATTCCTGTTTTGACAGCTTGTCACCCTACTAACTGCCACCCCACTGGAGTTCATGCACTCACTGCACCCTTGTCCTTCCCAGGACAGATACCTCCTTACCTTCCAATCAGAGATATGCAGAAGCTGTTCTGAAATCTTCTTCTGTGTAAGTAATTAGATCGTATCACTGAGAACAAAAGTTACCACAAAAGTCCAAGTCTCAAGTGTCAGCCACTTGCTGTGTCACTGTACTGCATTCAGTAGAAACAGCCTGCTCCAACCACATTTCATTCACCAAACAAAAAAAAACCCAAAAAAAAGGAAATTTTAAGAACAAACCAGAAGTCAACCCACCTCTAAAACATATAGATTGATGTCAAAAGTAACTAAAATCTAGCAGTTTTCTGTAACAACCTCTAATTTTGGAAATCAACAACTTCTTCATTTCAGCCATGAAATTGATTTAAAGAGATTGTGCGACCCATACAATGCTGGTTCCAGCTCTCCATGTGACTTACTCCAGTGTATCACAAACTCCTCTGTCCTCCTACATGGTTTATCCTCACACACAAGTGGTCATTTCCCACTTGACCAATAGGTCATCCTGAAAGACTTTGACATTGTGTTTTGCCAAGTGCAGTTTCAATCAAATTTAACTAGCTTCCTTAGACCCCATAAGCTGCGGGCACTGGGGTTGTGGTGGTGGGCTGTGGGTCTCTGGGGAAGCAGAAGGGTAGCAATATGCAAAAAACTGTACAAAACCATATAAAATTAAACGATCCTTATCCCACTGAACCTGCAAATGCAATAACTAATCACCCCTATTAGCATTCTGCATGGCAGATGGCAAGCGGTTTAGAATAATGAGAGACTTTTGCCCACAAGTAGATAATTCCAATGTACATTTGGATGTAAATTCTTTACTGATTATGATGGTAGAATACTGAGCTATGAGAAACTGCCAGTTTGGAAGATGAAAGGAAAATTACTGCCTCTTCCTTCACTTGCCAAGAGATACAGAAGTTAACAGAACTGGATCTCCTGCCCACAAAGCCATGCACCATTTTTTCCCAAAGATGCCAAGCTACTAAAAGTTGACTAGCAAAGATGAAGAGCCTAAAGTTAGCAGCAAAACAGTCTCTGGAAGCCAAGCAGGAATGAGTCAGAATCTTGTTGCTGGAAGGAGTTCTCTGAATAAGAAAGGAAGCTGGCTCAGCTCCCACAAGGCAGAAAAGCAATATAGCAAGCAATAACTGAATCTGAAAACAACACACAGCCCAACAAGTGACCCGAATAGGGATTTTCTTCCTTCAGATAAAAAAAAAATCATCTAGAAACTGGTTAAGATCTCAGGTCAGGAAGAGAAGGCATGCAGTCTGTAGAAGATATGCAGCACAAGCCCTAAGAATATATGGGTTGTGACAGTGCTATAATGTCTGGGAATTAGTTTAGGAACTGTTGGTCTACTAAATACCTTCCCAAAAAGTTTTCTAAAGAAAGTAACTGAAGATGTGATATGCTGATTTCATATAATCACAAGACATGAGGGACAGCAGGTTCAGTAAATTTCTCCTTTGTGAGACGATCTTATATGTCAGACTGCAAATGAAATGTTCTTTTTTAAAAGAAAACCCTGACCATTCATTTGAACAGCAGTTTTTCCAAAATGCCACTGAGCACTGCACTAGGTTCCTACAGTTTACTTCATGCTACACAAAGGGTTACAGTGATGGACAAAAATATGAGTCCATTAGTATATTCTGCACTGACAGAGTGGCACATCCTGCTAAGACGCCAAAACAAATTTAGAGAGGAGATTGAAGCCGCCAGTGTTAAAGTTCAGGTGAGATCTGAAGCTAAACATTCACCTTATTAAAAAAATCCCCTTGCTTCTGCCCACATTCTCAAATCTTCAAAACCACAGTGCCCCCTTTTAGCAAGCTGTACAATTCTCAGCACTGACTCAACAAAGATCCCCATTAAGCAGCTACTCATCCCTCAGAGAACATCAATAATGGTGCTTTCAAAGCAAACACACAAAAAGTCTTAAAGGTCCGTTTGTGGGGGGAGGTAGGGGTGGCTTTTTTTTGGTTTTGTTTTTGTTTTTAAGTAAATATTGTAAACTCAGGAAGTCGTCAGAAAATAGAAAAATCCTTAAAGAAAACAATTTAGATAACATGGTTCTAAGTCTGGAGAAGAGCACATGAAATGTCTCAGGTCAAGTGAGCCTGTGCCTACTGAGGCTGCTCCAGGGTGCTGCTGGTGGCTCTTGCAGTCAGCACAACACTGACCAGTTCTCTCCAAGGAAACAATATTCATCCCTGAACAAGTGCTCCTGCCTTCCAAATGCCAGTTTTTTGGGTCAAATTAGCTTGAATTGCAGTTGGTATGATATGTATCTGTCCCAGACATGCAAGCAAGAGACACTGCCAGGACTAACAAGAAAAATACAAGTATAGGAAGAACCAAACCCAGCAGGGTTCTCTTACAATAGGCTGAGTATCCCATAGCCTAGAAACCCATTTTATCAGGGTAACTTCATGAATGATCAAAATCACACCAAATAAATAAATAATAAAACAAAGTCATTGAAGCCTGATTTGATGGCAGAGATGGTTTTTCTCTTCTTCTGTAAGGCACAAAAGGACTTCAATCTCTCATCAGCTCAGCATTAAACACCACCAACTTCCTCTGTGCAGATGAATTACCATGACGAGATATGGTGTCCACAGCAGTCCTGCCACAGTCCTTATCTCCTCAGAAGACAAAAATATAGAAGCTTTGACCTACATAACAAACTATTTCATCAAATTTCCCCCACTGGTACTTGCCTTTGGTGTCTTCTACCATCCCTCCACGACCTCAGGAGGAGACTCTGACTCAGCAGTAAGAACCCAGCATGTATAATCCAGAATCAGGAATACAACTACTATTCAAAATAGCAACATTGCCCTTGAAATCAGTTGCAACTGAATTAATGACCAGATTGTTAGAGTGTTACCTCAACTTTGCCTCAGGCTGCTAACTAGTAAACAAGTCATTAATTCGCTGGTAACAAGTGGTTTCTCAGGCATTATTGCTTCTGACATCTTTAATTCACCACTCTTTCTGGAAAGCTTCCCCAGACAACTTCAACTTCAGTCCTTTACAAATCAACCTCATGCCATTACCACCAGCACACTACACCACACACAAATTGAAGACAGAGGCAGAAAAACACAGCAGGAATAGGCTAAGCTGGGTCATTCATTAATATTCATAATACCTTTCCCAACTCAAGCCAAGGGGAAGGGAAGGCCAAAGGCACAAAAAGTTCTGGATTTTGGTGTAGATCTGCCATTATTTGTAAATATACAATAAAATACTATGAAACCTTGCTTCCACCATGGTACACACTGGAATAGGCAATTCTCAATGTAAGGGCAGAAATCTGCTTTTTCACTGTACTGTCCACGACAAAGAGCTGTGAACTGAAATATTTCATGTCCTCTGATGCACAAAGTATGACTGAGGTTTGTTTTAACAGCTGCACAAATATCCATGCTTTTGAAAACAATCTTGATTTGGCCTGCCAACAAACTCTGATCTAAGGGCTTTATAAAGGCAACATTACTACAGAAAACAAGTGCTTTTCATGTAAAAATCTATAGAAACAGAAACACCCCTAACAGACTACATGGAGTTTTTGGCACCTCTTCCTTTGCTATTCAAGTCCTTGCTATTCAGATCTTATTTCATAAATGCCCACGTTCTATCAACGTACCGGTGAAGAAATGCTCCTGCAATTTTGAAGAGACACCAGTTTTTCAGCCCTAACAGAACTGCAATCTCAGTTCATTGGACACATTTATCAGCCATCTCTCATCACGCATGAGAGGAAACACAATACTGTGAACATTAGATTGAAACATCATTTTACTAACTGAGCAAAACAAAAATCTTATTTAGAAGCAGCATCTTAGTAATCCCCAAGAATCGAACTTCAGAAAGAAGATTCAACAGCTTGGATTAAGTACACAATCTAATAAATATTCAAGATTTAAAATTTGCTTCAAAAAAGAATAATCTGGCCCAATTGGAAAATTTATGCAAATCCACTGCACATATTCAACTTCTATTTCCACATACCATATTCCTAAAGCAGTACGGGAATATACATTGGTAGGAAATCAATGCGCTGGTACAAGCAGTTGCTTAACAATAGGCCTTCCAGAATTCATAAGGAAAATGTTTACATGCTAAGGTAATGAGTGAAAAACTTCGTGAAGTAGAACTGAAAATGATCAGAAACTTTTTCTTTCAGTAAAATGCACACCATGTAAAATGACACAAACTCAAAATTCACCCATATACTCTTACCCTCTTTTGAAATAACTTTGATGAAACCCATGCATTATAATCTCTTAGAGAATATTTCAATTTCCTACTAAGAGCAACTTTACAAAAGTGAGAAACAGAAAAGCTTTGACTAATAACCTATCTATTTATTTAAAGATTACGAAACAGACTCAGTGCAGACAGAGAAGGAACAACTAGCAGAAGCCAAGCACCGAGGGAAGAACAGGACTGGGACAGAGTCAAATCAATCTGGTGAAGGTATCACCATTGCAGGGCACAAATGCACTATGCTGAGGTAAGGCTATCGATGAGCTCCCAGCAATAATCAATCTCTTATTCCCGAAAACTCTTAAATCCGTATTGGAGAGGCTCTTAATTTCAACACTAAATTAATCACTTATCTAATCTAATGATAGGAGAAATCCCAAAGCAATTTTGTTTGAAAACTACGATGTCTTTACCCTTCTCCTTTGGCTTCACAACTGTCCACATAATAACTCTTTCAGACCTTGTCTCCTGGCTACAGTCCTCTGTTGAAATACCCAAGGCCTCATAGTAGACTTCAAGATTAACCAACTCAAGTACCACCACATAACTATTTTATAAACTTTCCAGATCTACATAAACAAACAAAAAATGTAGTTTCTCTAGGTTCCAGTTAATCTTGCCATTCTGATTGAGGGGCCATCAGCCTCATAAAATCTTGTGCAATTCAATAAAATCTTCATTTCCATGAGTACCGAAAGCAAGCCATAAATTCCCTGTTCCCAGCAGACAGTCCATCTATGAACTTTCTTCCCCTACCCTCGCTGACTCAGTGTGGTTTCCTACTCCACGTTCAGCCAGGAGGACACTTACTACTTGCTGATTTCTCTAACACAATCACCTTAAATACTCACGTCCATTAAGTTTAAAGATCTTAGGACCATTAAATGAAACTCTTACGTAGTAAGTCCCATATGGAGTAAACCTCTTTGACAGTTTCTCCATTGGAAAGCTGCCTTGGATTCAAGGCTGATCTCCACCAGGATAAGATACTGACATTCTTTATGGACTCCTTGATAACAGCACAAAGCATATGCAGTCCTCTCAGCACAACATGCAAAGCAACAGAGTCATCAGCAAGCAGCGTCAGAAACAGTTCTGAAAACTATACGGAGAACACAGAGGGAAATTCAGCTTCAGAACAATTTTACCTTTTAACAGCTTCCTCATCTCCTCATCTGACACCTGCAGCTTTACCTTTTAGAGTCACACCCCAACCCAGGCCAATTCTTGCATCCAAAATTAAGAACTACAAAAATAAATAATTTTTTAAAAAGTGATAAGACAACCTTCACAAAAGAAAATAAATCACTAAAAAACAAACAAACAAAAAAACAAACCAGCATTTTGAGAATAAATCTAGAGTGGTGCACTAAGCCATAACCTCTTTACTGACGTTTTTTTCCTCCCCCTTAACAGATTCAGGGACTGTAATGACATTTAATCCTCAGAAGCTAATCTAAATGTAATACTCAAAAGAAGACAAAGACAATGCAACAGAGAAAAAATTTGGCCACAGCCTTTTGGGAGTGCTGCTTTATCCCTGGAGCGAGTGCATTAATAGAGCTTGGAATGAAATGCCATTTTATTCTCTGTAGCAGGGAGGGGATTAGCAAGTTGTCTTCTCTAAACCCAGTCTGAGTCATGGCTCTATGAACACTGAGAAAAGATGTGGAACGGAGGGAAGGGCGAGGAGCACTGGCTTTTTATTTACAAGCTGCTTCCTTTGTGGGTGGTTACTTGTCGTGGGTTGACAGGTTTCTAGGTGAATTTCACCCTGCCAGGTCCTGTGGAGTGGCAGGGTGTCGTGGGCCAATGACATTTAAGGTACGCCCTCTGCGAGATACAGTATTTAGGGAGCTGGACACTGGGAACTTCCTCTTTGGCTTCTGGCGTTCCAACAGGTAACAGGGGTTCGAGAGGGGGTTTTTGCCAGGTGTCGTGGGTTGACAGGT
>VZTF01002316.1:0-60242 GCA_013397755.1 Cnemophilus loriae
AAGCAGCAAGTCAGCAGGCACCACGTCCATGCAAACTGCCACAGAGAGAAAAGGAGCCAAAAGAACCGTCAGTGTCTCCACCCAAACCATCACCGAGCCAGGACAGCCTAAGCCGGTAGCAGTTGTCCAGAAGAAGAAACCCAAGAGCAGATCAGTGCGCACAGTGAGCGACGAGGAGGCGGCCGGGCCCTCGCAGCCAGCAGAGGAGCCGGAGCCGGAGATCATCGCTCGCTCTCTGTCCCTGGGTGAGCTGCGGGACCTGCGCAGGGAGTTCACCCGCCAGACGAACGAGCCCATCCTGACCTGGCTGCTCCGCGTCTGGGACACTGCAGCCGATGACACCCTTCTGCATGGAAGTGAGGCCAGGCAGCTGGGATCCCTGTCCCGGGATGTGGGCATTGACCAGGGCATCGGGAGAACCCAGGAAACTCTCAGCCTCTGGCGATGACCGCTGGGATAGATCCCTTCGTAAAGAAGAACTCCAGGTGCACCAAGGGAAATGGAGCACAGTGGAACAAGGTGTCCGACGCCTGAGGGAATTGGCTGTGCTGGAGATCATTTTTCCCTGAGAGCCCAGATGGTGTCCAGTGCACGTCACAGATGTGGCTGAGACTGGCACGGCTTGGACCAGAGATATATTCCCATTATCTATCAACTCTGCAGTGGAGGGAAGGAGAGGACAAGGTGGAAGCACTGGCCAACCAACTAGGAATTTACGAGGACACTGTCACCGCCCCGTTACGCACCCGTGTCTCCTCTGTGGAAACAAAGCTGGCAGAGGACGCCTGGAGCTTGGAAGAGAAAACTGAAGAGGGCCACCAGAAACTGAGAAAGGAGCTAAAGGAAGGAATCCAGCACATCTCGTCAGAACCAACGAGAGTCTCTGCCATTAGGAGCAGACGTCTCCCAGCCAAGGAGAGAGGACACACTCCACAAGGTAACCTCTGGTTTTTCATTCAGGAACATGGGATGGAAAACCCACCTCCTCCTTAGCAACCTGGGTAAGTGAACTGAAAAGAGGAACATCTACCACAAGAAGCTCACCTAGAGTCAACACTGCTCCGGTCTCTGAACACCCTGCCTGGTCTCTCAGAACACCCCTCTGCTGTGGGACCACTGCGAGCTGAAGAACAAGGGCTACCCATCACCACAGCAACAGTGCACCATCAGCAATTCTTCACCATAATATAAACGTGCTGCAGAACATCTCCACAAGGGAAAAGTGCTTCCCCCTCCCCGCCCCCCTTAATTAAAACAAAATAAAAACCTAAATAAGACTTGTCTCAACTTGTCTCTGTGATTCCCATGCATGAGATGATTCGGGAACTGGAGAGCCAAGGGGTGGTCAGCAAGGCTTGTTCACCCTTTAACAGCCCCATACGGCCAGTGCCTAAGTCCAGTGGAGAATGGACACTGGCTGTGGATTGCCATGGCCTGAATGAGGTCACCACACCACTGAGTGCTGCTGTGCCAGAGATGCTGGATTATTTTCAAACTACTACCAGTTACCTGGGGCCATTGGGGTCTTCTTAAATTGATCCAGGGGTTACTTGAGGCCATTTGGGGGTTACTTAAGGTCATTTGAAGCCCTGCCGGGGTTACTTGAGTTCACAGGGGTCATTCGAGTTCATCTGAGGGCCTCACTGGGGTTACTTCAGGTCACAGGGGTCATTTGAGGTCATCGGAGGCCCTGACTGGGGTTACTTGAGGTCATAGGGGTCATTTGAGGTCATTTTTGTCTTTTTTAATTGAGCCGGGGTTACTTGAGGTCATTTGAACATTTTTTAAGTTGCTCCAGGGGTTACTTGAGGTCATTTGAGGGCCTGATCGGGGTTACTTGAGTTCACAGGGGTCATTTGAGGTCATCTGAGACCCTCACTGGGGTTACTTGAGTTCACAGGGGTCATTTGAGGTCATCGGAGGCCCTGACTGGGGTTACTTCAGGTCATAGGGGTCATTTGAGGTCATTTTAGTCTTTTTTAATTGAGCCGGGGTTACTTGAGGTCATGCGAGCATTTTTTAAGTTGCTCCAGGGGTTACTTGAGGTCATTTGAGGGCCTGATCGGGGTTACTTGAGTTCACAGGGGTCATTTGAGGTCATCTGAGACCCTGATCGGGGTTACTTGAGTTCACAGGGGTCATTTGAGGTCATCTGAGACCCTCACTGGGGTTACTTGAGGTCACAGGGGTCATTTGAGGTCATTGGAGGCCCTGACTGGGGTTACTTCAGGTCATAGGGGGGTTACTTGAGGTTATTGGAGTCTTTTATAATTGACCCGGGGTTACTTGAGGTCATTGAGTCCCTAGTAAGGGTTACTTGAGGCCATTTGGGATTACTTGAGGCCATTTGGGATTACTTGAACAGGAACCCCAGCAGGCACAAACGCTGCCCTTGGACTTTGCTGTCCATAACATCCAGCCAGGAGCACAGGAACAGCAGCCAGGACAGCTGAACACAGGTGGACCCATTACACTCGGGTCAAAGTCTCTAAAACCCCGGACTTTTGGACTTCTCAGCTGGAAGAAAAGGATGGGAGACCTCAGCTCTCAGTAGCCATGGACAAGGACCTCTAGTGATTAATGGACTTTGTGTTTATTTGCCACACCTGGTGCAGAGACCAGACGTATAAAAGTCAGGAGGGGCTGTTTCAAATGTTTCAGGTTGTTAAAAAGGGTTAAGTTAATAATAACTAGGGTTTGTAAAGACAAATTGAGAAATAAGAAGTGGAGGGGTTGAGAGGAAAGCTAATGTCTTTACAAACAATTTGATGGGTGAAGGTATGGGTGGTAATGTCTTTGAAATGGGTTTTAATGTCTCTACTAACTTCAAGCAGCAGGTTTGTTGCAGGGCCTAGACAGGCGTGAGCCCCAGTGGACCCTCTCCCTTTATTCCAGTAAAGTTGCAGGACTCCTCTGTCTCCTTTTTGGACATAGACCTCTGGCATTTGTGGATGTTCCTGACGCTGGAAATTGCTACACCTGCTATTTTCAACTACTTGTGGAGGCAATGGAAACACTATGCCTCTTTAGAACTGCTCTTGTTTGTTAGTTTCTCTTGAAAAATGTTACCTGCTCAAATTGCAGCAGAGCCCCAAACATTTCTTTATACATGAAAAACACTTCTTGAGAGATGGAACTGATTGGAGTTCAGGAAGCTGCAGGTATTCCCCTCATTCACCTCCTGTCTGCTGGCACAGGGAGGAACCTGGATCCATCTCAGCAGCCTTACCTTGACAGCCCTGCATCCCTGCAGGGCCCACGAGCATCCTGAATCACTCTGCCTCTCTGCTCTGCCACAGCCACTTAATCACTGTTGTTACAGCCCCTGCTATGGTTACCATTGGAACAGTAATTACAGCTGTGACATTCTCCTCCCGGGCAGAAGGATATTTGTCCTCTCCTCTCATCACACCTTCCACAGAAATTTCTGGTGTTTTGAGACGTGGCAATAACACGGGGTTTGCTGCTGAAAGTCACAGACATTTTTTTTCCGCTTGCTCACTTGCAATATCTGAGGTGCTGGTGCCTGGCAAAGCCGGGCCTTTGCACCACCAAGCATTCTACAAGATGTACCAAGATAGTCTAAAAACACCCTGGAGAGAAAAAGCTATCCAAATTCCCACTTTTCCCAGGATTTTTAACTTGCTGTTAATCCATGTGACTCCTTTTCAATGAGATAATTAGATCTTGAGAAACAAACCCTGCATTAATCTTGCATCTTATTTCAGCTTTTATCAATTTCAGCTTTTGCTACTGCTCTGAGTTGGACACGCAGGCTGGGACTTATTTTCTCCTTTTGACTGAACAATTCTTTCTCACTTATATCTTTGTAAAGGTACATTCATACCTACATGGATTTGCACTGTGAGTTTTGCAGCACATCACTGAGGTAATGTGCTCTGTCCGTATATGACAGGTCTCAGAATCACACAATCAAGGGTAGGCACTGAAGTAAAAATTTATCCCAAAGGCAAGATGCTGGATTTCTTGAGGTTGAGAATTGATGAGGAATGGTCCTGCATCCCTGCTTTTTACTGTTGGTTTGGGAGAAAAATACAATATATGTTGATAGATTAGAAACATTCAAGGGTTACTTTGATTTGATTCAGAACTGGAGTATAATTTTCACTTACAAACCCAGGAGGGATATTTATCAGTACTGAAGGATATGTAAAACTGATCATAACTTACTGGAGATAAAGATGTTTGAAGAGCCCCTCCACAGTTAAATCTTGAATCATTGCTGGAAAGTATGGACATGGAACTTCCCTACAAAGACAGGCTGAGAAAGTTGGGAATTTTCATCAGGCAGCACTCACCATGCTTGGTTATGGGAGCCACTACATAGAGGAAACTATTCACAGGTGTTCTATTCATTTCAATTTTTTACAGAATAAAATGGGGTTTTTTCTTTTTATTTGCCACCCATATGAAGTCTATCTTCAGACAACTAAATATCTTCCAAGTCCATATCTTTATTAATAGAGATAGACCTTAAATTCAATATTTTAAACTGCCATAAGCAGCATTTCTCTCTCTATGTTGATTACTTGAGAGCCTGATTTTCAGTCATAGACAACTAAAAGTGCATTTCAGTGCACAGTGTTAGAAATTGGTTCAATCAAATAAAATGTATGATATGACTTTTCAGGCTGGCTTACATGTACCATAAGAAATATAAATCTGTCTATGATTTATGTTATGAATGCTTTTACAGTTAATTACCAGCAGTGCAACTAAAGCAAATGCAAAACCTTGAGATCTGAGTCCTGAAGAGTTCGAAATTATTGACTTAAATTCTTCTGTACAAGTCTCCCAAACAAGTATTGTAGGTCATTTTGATGTTGGCCACATAAAAGAATGCTGAAATTCTGTAGTTCTTACTCAAATCATACTGATTGCATCTACTCTGACATAATCCACAATTCCTTTATTTCTTTCTTTACTGAGCTTTCCTCTCCAGTTTCCTACATTTTGTACCATTATTTCACAATCTTTACTGGGGTATTTGGATGTTTTGTTGGTTTTGGGGGTGGGTTTTTGTCATTTTGGGGTTTTTGGTGAGTTTTTTGGGGGGGAAGGGTTGCATGGGGCAGGGGAGCTGCTGAGCATTCTCTTCAAAGAGGTTTTGCCTACAGTAAGGGCAGTTACTAAATTATTACACATTTTAAGAGTGGGAAGGGAGTGTAAAACACGAATACACCCATCAATATTTACCTGAGTAGGATTTGACAGAGAGGAAGTTAAGAATGGGATGCAGTTTAACTTAAGGTTTAATAATGTTCCCAGATGAGGCCACATAAAGGAGAAAGATCCAGTGTTTGTCCCTGTGGAGAATCACGCTGACAGCGTTTTGCAATCAGAGATAAAGCAAGAAATACCAACAAGCCCTGAGACAGTCCCCTGACACTGCCCCATTCCTGTGTTCCCCCTATTAAATTATCCTTGTCTAGGCTGCTTCTGTCACAGATCCCTGGAGCAGCTCCCATCTTTCAGAGCAGGATTGCTTATCCTGTGGCCTTTCTCTCTTTCACAGATGTCTAAACCCATATCCACCTGTCGGATTTCTATCAGCTCCTTCCTGGGGAGACCTAATCTATCTGTCACTGGCAATCTGCAGAACAGCCATGAGAGGCAGGAGCCAACCTGCTAAATGTGGCCTGTCCTGGCTATGTGGAGCCAGGATAACATTTAATTCCTGGCTAAACCAACAAGCCGATGACTATTTTTACATCTATGAAAATGCACAATGTGTAGCTATTTCATATTTTGTGGTTATGGCAGCACACATCTGTTCTAGCGTGGAGGGGCACACAGACAGCAGAAAACCAGTGGGTGTCACACAGAGCACCAGTGTCTGCCCTGTGCCTTTAAAAACTGACCACACATCCCATTAAAGGAATCCCGTAAATGTCAGTCAAGGCATAATTAGTGTCTGCAAAGGTACTTCCTGGCAATAATTGATTTCTTAATCCAGATCCCAATCTGCTCCGCTGATATTCTTTAATGACTTTCTGAAGTCAGTGATAACAAATTGGATAAGAAAAGATGTTTTTGTCAGCGTGGAGGACTCACAGGAGACACAAATGCAGAGTTAACGTGGTGCTGTTGCCAGGAGTGACCGAGCAAACAGTGTTTGCGATTACAATTCACCTCCCTAACTTCGTTTCCAGCAAAGCAGCAGCACTTTAAGTTTAATTATGGCAGCCCCAGAGTAAAGCAGAGGCGGGGAAAAATTGCCTTCCATCACTTATTTGTTCTTTTGTCTTTCACACTTCTCGGCAAACTCCATCATATAATTAAACTCTAAAGGCTATTTGCTGACGACCTGTGGTCAAAACGTAAGAGAGGATGATAATGATGCTCAAGTCAGGTCCCCTCCTTCCTACAGTGCCAGTTTCTGCCAAAGTGCTTCCTCTGCACAAATTACTGTACATCAAAATCAGGTCATTGGGAAGCAGGGGTGCGATGTGAGTGTAGCTGGCAAGTTTTAAAAGCTTGCCATTACAATTGCTTAATGAGGAACTGCATTAATAGCCTGTTTCTCCCGCACCTTACATTCAGAGGGAAAGGTGAATTCAGCCATTAGAGTGGCTGGAAAACACTGGTGTCTCGTTTCAAAATTCCACTCAAATTTAGCCCTAAGAGTAATAAGCTGCTGTGGCCTCTAATTTCAATAAAAGCAGTATATAGCACAGGGAGGGAGGGCTGGGCTCCCCAAGGAAAGGGAAACACCAGAACATTTTCAGACATCATGGGGGAAAAAATTGAATTACAAAGATTTGGGAATCTTAATGTCATAAAAAACAATCCCAATATTGTTTTATATTGCTTTCCAGCTTACATCTGCGCACTGTAATATACCAACATATAAACTGATTTTTCTTCCACTACTGAAAAATCAAATAAATGAAAGAGAGACTCCTGAAGGACATTCTACAATGAGAAAAACTTGCTAAATTTCAATTCTGTGAGTAAATTGAGATAAGGGACACAGTCCTGTCATTTTAACAGTCTTCTGGCTCTACTTGGCTGCCTTTCTGTGGCTTATCAATCTAGAAAATGAGAACATTCTGTGTGTAAAATGACAGGAGAAACAATTAAACATAGAATAGGACCCAGGGTGAGGTAGAGAAACCTTGCTCAGCTTTGGATCCAGCCAAAGCCATGGTCAGCCACTCCCCCTGCCCACTGAGCACTTACTGGTGGATGAAGAAATATGCAGGAGAAACAAAGGCTCCAAGCTGGAAAAGGTCTGGCAGCTGTTTGGATGAGGTGCAACCCTGTGGAGGAAAGGAGGATTTTTCTCCTCCCCTCCCTTTAAAAGTAACACCTGCTGAAGTTTCTGGTAGGTGCAGGGTGCTGGGGCCAGCTGCAAAATTGGGAGAGCCTTGTGAGGACTGGTCTGTGGCAGGGAGCAGGCAGAGAGCCAAGTGTCAGAGGTGACAAAACAAGGTGGCTTTTGCAGAGACCCACAGGATTAGTGAATGTGTTTGTGCAAGTCAGAAAGATGCTGAAAGCTGCTGAGGCAAAAAGGGAGCATGGAGGCAAGAAATGCCCCAGGAATCTGGGAGTATTTGCTCTCCAGCTGGCTCTGCCTCACCCCAGCATCTCTGAGCTCCTGCCCTTTGAACAAGGTTTCCGTGTTCCAATTTGGTACTTTTGTTTGCTCTAAATAAGACTTTAAAGCTAGAAAGTCGCTGATCACACTTGGTGAGCTCACTTTGAAGAAAAGACTCCCACCAGGACTTCAGGGGATCGTAAACACTTCTCCTCAAACTGAACAGGGTGTTTGTATCAGCAGTCCCAGCTGCTCCCTGTGAGCTGTGGCAGCCTGAGGGTGCCATCCCTTCAGCCCATCCATCCCTTAGTCTGGAAGGGGTTGAGGCATGGGGATGATGTAGGATGGTTATGACTGATGGATATAACTCTTCTGTCTCTCCCAGTTCTGCAATTGACACTTTTCTCCACTCAGGCAGGAATAACTGGATGATTAAGGTGTGTCCCTGCATCATACAGGATGATGTAGAGATTCCAGACCCAGTGCAGGTGCTGCAAACATCACCCCTCTGGTCCTGAGGGCAGTCAGACTTTGCTCCTCTAGCTGCTTAAAATGCCTGTCCACGTGATTTTTCCTCCATTTATGAACCCTCCCTCTGCTCCCAGCATCTGGGTTTCAAATTCATACACCATTGTGTTGCCTGTAGTTTTCTTTAGGCTTTGACGTGTTAGTGAATCTAATGTCAATTAAACTGCTGGGAATGTCAGCATTTTAATTTTCTGGGAAGCTGCTTGCTTCTCAAAACATTCTAATCTTGAATTTCAGCTTTTTTTTTTCAGGCCTAGACCTTTCCTAAGTACACACAGACAAAAGCTCCAAATTATCCTGTGGTTTGGTGATTCTGAGCAAAATGTGCCCTGGGGCTTAGCCTGAGAACATCAACTCATTTTCTTTAGTGACCCGAGACAGATAACCAGAGGCTGGGTTTCCAAAGGTGAAAGGCTGCTGTCACTAAGCCACTGCAGCAACTTAATTGAATGTTTTCTCCCAGCACCAGCAGCAAAGGCTGCTTTTACTATTTGTTCAGTGTTGGGATTAGGATGGAGTATTTGCCTGACTTGTCTCTGAACAAAAACTGTAAAAGCAAAAAAAAAATGTTTGCAATTGCTTATCGAGGGCCATCCTGACGTATCCAAGGGTTGTTTGCACAGTCTTCCAGTCACTCTGGGTCAAAACTCATTTCTGCTTTGGTAAATCACATGCAGGATGGCTTTGTTGCATATTACAACCTGCCCCACATCCACAGATCATCAAACATTTGAATTAAACAGCACAAACTCCATAGTGCCTTTTATTTTTTTCTTTTTTCCCCACAGAACTCTTGCATATTTTTGGGTTTTTTTCCTCTTTTTTTTTTCCCCCAGTTGAAGGCAAATATAAAGGCTCAGTTCATAATATTTTCTTTCCATTAGGTTTGGAATGGAATTTGGTGTTTAGCGGAGGGGGGAGCCTGGAGAAGGAGTCACCAGGATGTTCATTAATTTCCCAGTAGGGCTATGCAGATCAGTTCACAGCCCAAACCTGAGAACGTTTGCTTTTCTTCCCCGCCCCTTCGCATGCACACCCTCCTAATGGAGATGGAGGAGAGATAATCAGAGAGGGAACAGGCAGCTCTTCACCATTTGTGAGACTAATGAGCCCCTTCATTTAGTCTCATTATAAATATGCCACCTCTGGCACCGGGCTTTGGTTCTGTTCCTAGCCACATCAACATCAATTTTGAGGCACACTGATGCATCACTAACACACACGACAGCCAAACCTCTCCTTTTCAGCATTTTTTTGTCATTGTACTGTCTGAGACCTTCCCTTCTTCACTGCTCCCCCTCTGAGAGGCAGAGAAGCCCAGATTGAAAAGTAATGAGACTATTAATTAGAGCTTCTCTAAAGGAAACCTATCCTGACTGGGTGTTGTCTCTGTCTCAGTCTTTGTTCCAGCCATGTTCTGTGAGATTAATACTTGTTTATACAGATTAATACTATAAATTAATATCTCCAGCTAGGGAGAATAAAAATAAGTCAGCCTGAGTGAAAAACCTTATTATTCCTGAGGTGGACAGTTGGGGTTCGTTTTGTGGAGACACAACCATTTTGTCTTCTTTGCACCTCTTTTCTTCTTTAAAAACCATGTTTTAGGGCAGTTGCTGGGTGCAGCAAGGGAGAGACACAGAAATGTTTCGTAGGCTGCTCATCAATTTTGCCTGCTCACAAGCTATCCTGGCCATGGGGGTGGGAATCTGTTTCCTCAGTGATTCAGAGGTCTGGCTGAAACGAGTTTGTGGTCTCCTGTCTAAGAAGATGCAACCTTCTGTTGAGATTTTACAGTTTCACCACAGGAATTGAGGGCTGAGCAGATCATGGCTGATTTTAGCTCAATTAATTTCTCTCTTGTGAAATGAAGATTTTACCACAGTGCAGATGAACAATTCAACACCAGGTTATGTTCAACTTCCATGGATAAATCAAAGTACAAGTTGTCCAGGAAATCAAGTTGTTGATTTGATCATTACTGTTTATATTGTGCCTTTTTGATCTAAAAAAACCCTAAATCAAAGCTGATTATACTCTTACTGTCTGCCAAATATCTTAGGGAGACACCTTCCTGTGATATTAATGGAGTGATACAATTCTTTTAACTAGCTGATCTTTTAAGAAATAAGATCTTTTAACCTCTCTAGTAACATTACATTATTTTAGTTTCCCTGTTGGCAACCTCTAAAGTGAACAGGATCTAGCTGAAGGTTAGAAAGACAATTCCTTTAAAGCTTTTAAAAAATAAAAACATGGAAACCAATGCCATGAAATTTCCCCAAAATGTTAAATGATCAATTCTTTTTCTGAATGATCAATAATTTTCCAAGCAACTTTATATGTATATCTTTTTTTTTCTTTAAAGTATGAGGCACATACTGAAAGTTTGGTTTTGAATAAAAACAGATATCCTCAAGCAGAAATAAGTACAACTGCTGAAATAAATGTCATTAAAATTGTATTGTTATTAAAAGCAGCAGCTAAATATTCCCAAAACAAGTTTCAAAATTAAAGAGAAGAAAAAAAATGGTCAATAAAATAAATGAATTCATTAGGTCAAGATTATTTCCTGCATTCAAAAATTTGGGACATTCACTCAGCAAGAAGTTTCAGTTGTTTTAATGGAGTCTTACTATTAGACTTGTGAAAGTCTCTCTTGCTTGTAAAAAATGACAAATGGTAAGTGCCAGATCTGCATTGGCAGACGGATTCTTCCTTTCATCTTCTGAATACAGGCTGCTCTGGCTGGAGCTGAAAGCCTGGCCTGGATGCAGCAGTCCCAGCCAAACACCTCCTCAATATCCAAAATCTCTTTCCTGAAGTGAACCTGCAGAAAATATTGACAAATATATCTAATTGGTAACCTTCTGGTTTAGGCACAATCTGGATTTAGACCAGGATGTGGAACTGAAAAAGAAATATTCTTTGTGATCATGAAGAAAAGAGCTGTGCTTTCCCCTTCTCCTGGACCTCTCCAACACTCAGCTCTGCTATGCAAACTGTGCTGCTGTCTCACAGAACAGAGAAAAATGTGGGTTCTTCCTCAAAAGATGCAGCTTCTCACACTTTACTACTGATTTGGAAGAAGAAAAGAGCTATTTTATCTCCTTGAGCCACCTAGGTGTGGTATCCTGTCAGATAACATCGACGCACCCAACAAATGTAACCACAAATACAGACCAAGTCCTTGGGTGAGGAGGAGCTGGCAGCGGAATGCAGCCAGAGCACAGAGGGTATTTGTGAAGCTCACTGTTGGTCAGCTCAGCTCTGGGGTCTTTTGGACTCTGTCTGGTCAAAGCCTTCAAGAGAAATACCTCACGGTGGTGCTTTGTAACACAACTCAAAGAGCCAGGGCAACGATCTCCCATCGGTAATTTGTGGTCCTGTTACCTCCTGGCTGAACTGCCCTAATGTAACACATGTGTTTGAGAAGTGCTTTCTGGTTTTTACTGCATCTCTACTCTGAGGTAACACACACCAAACCACACAGCTTGTTTTCCTAAAAAAAAGAATTTAAAGGTACTCTCTAGGATCCACTACAGGGCATTCTATTTTCGTTGGCTTTGGGTTGAAAATTCATTTATTTTGCTTGACATCAGTACCAAACTCTTCAGCTACTTTCCCATAAAAGTCTAACAAGAAGAACATTAAAGGAAGAGGCTGTTTTGTTATTCCTGGTAGCCCCAGCCTGTGTCCTGAGACTGACCCTTCAGTTAAAGGCATTCTGCTTCCTTGTCCTTCAGCTAAGCAGAGGAAAATCCCACTGTAGATGTGACAGGTTAAAAATTCTCGTATTTTCCAAAAGAAAATTCTTAACATTCCAGGAACTCTGTTCACAAGTTTTAAAGGTAGCTTCCTAGGCAGCACAAATGTGTGAATCTCCTGCCCTGAGACCTCCACTGCTTCCACCCAAATCTTGAGTCTTGCACTTGCCTTCCCATCTCAATAACTGATGGAAAAATCTCACATCCTATCCACAGGAAATATTGAGATAATTGTTAACCACGAAAATCTTTACACTTTGGTCTTATTCCCTTCTTTCTGTTTTTAGATTTCTGGCACCTATTAGTGAAAAAAACCCCTTTGGCATCAAGAAATTTCACTCTATCCTTAACAAGTATCACAAGTGCCCCAGAGAATAGGAAATAAAGCTTTGTTACAACAACACAAAACTGAAAAATTCTTACCTCTCACTAAATTTTTTTTTTATGTGAACTATATCACCAAATGTAGCTCTTCAGACCAGTTTGTCAGAGATGTACTGGAGATTGGAATGGAGCCATGTAGAAAATCTTTGTATCAGACAGAATAATACAAAGAAATCTGAAAGCGGTCCAGCTCAAAGATCTACAAATAAAAGGAATAGTGAAAGAGGGGGATATAGGTGGTCTGGCTGAAAATAAAAGGGTTATTATTATTATTATTGTTATTTCTCTAAAATCCTCCAATTCAATTTATTTAAGCAGAAAAAATATCTAGTCTTGTTTCTGTCCTTGGCTACTAAGCCATAGATGTTTAGTTGTAGAACACTTTACAACATCAGTTTCACTTGACAGAAGCCATAAAACTTCCCCAACTTCCTTAACAAACTTAAAAACTACAATAAAATCTCCAAAACTAGAATTATTGCCAAGAAACCAATAAGCCACTTTCCTGACATAGCAGGAAAAAAAATCAATAAAAGCCCCAGCTAAATCTAAGCAGGCTACTGTATCCGTAACACAGAAAGAAGCCAAAAATGAGCAAAATCTAAAGCCTAAGGAAGAACTCTTCTTCAGCCCCAAATTTGACAGTTATATGGCGTGAACTGGGTAAAAAATAACAGTAAGTGTATGAAATGCTAAAGTTTTGGGAGTACTGGGAAGCTCCACCCTTTTATCATCTCTCCGTAACCTCTTCCAGGGGATCAGAGGGAACAGGGAGAGAAACGTTCCAAGGACGTGAGGGAGGGAGAAGCAATGAGGGAGGAAAATACTGGAAACCTTGGAAGATGGGACATTACCAAACAAACAGCATGCAAAGAGCAAGCCCAACTGTTTCAACTCCTTTTAAAAACAGAATTTCTTCTCCCAGTCCCAAGAACTCCGGCTCAAAATGGCTCATATTCTTCTAAACATAAACTTCCTTCTTCCGATTATTAGCAACCTGCTAATTTTGAATCTAAATTTATTCATTACTCCTCGATAAATAGTTATTTTTTAACTGTCTCTTCCTCCTTAGTGATAATTATCCCTCAGCCCCAGATGCATTTACCGACATCTGTTCACTCAGCTTTCCTCTGGCTGTTTCCATAACCAAGTTCTCTTTTCATAAGAGAGATAATCCATTCATTTCATCATCCCAGGAAGTTTTGCTCTGTATCTGTTTTCCTTTCATTTTTTGTTCTTCAGAAACCATGGCCAGAACTATTTGTATTCTGATTTTTTTCTGTATTTTCCTATCTATTATACAAGTGCACTTATGTATCCTGAACACTATGAAAGCCATGTGATTTGTCCTTGGATTTTTGCAGCTCCATTCCGCAGGTCTGTCATTCTCCAAACGATCAGATCAGTCAACAAACTTTTAGCCTCTTTCCTTTCCTGTCACCACCAGCTGACAAATTCTAATTGAACCTTGATTTAAGTCCACACAGATTTTTTTGCTATGCTTTCTAATCTTAGTATGACCTGTTTTTGCGACTGTTATAACTTTAAACAATACATTTAAGCTGTCCACAAAGATGTTTCTGCTCTAAGTGCTTGAAGAAGTGCCTGTCAGAAAGGCCAAGCCCGCTAAATGTGTTGTATCTTTCTAAACAAACTCCTTAACCAGTTTTTTAATCTGAAACATTAATTTATTAGAACAAGAGAAATGCCAATAATTTATGTATATGTATATATAGGGACCTATCTCCAAATTATCCTCACTAAGCAGTGAATGAGGGTATTTGGATTTTTTAATGAAAAGGGCTCTGTTCAGAGAGGAATAATTAACTGACTTAAAACTAAATTGCTGACGATTGTTTCAATTACCAGCCTCATCAACAGGGTGAGGTTATGACTCCAGGCTGGAGTAGTCAGCAAAGAGTGTTACTAGGCTGAAACAATGTTTGCACGCAGTTCAGCTGTCTATATTTGTGAAATAAAGGTCAGGAGGGCAGAAAGTCCAGCAAAAAAGTGTCCCACAGCTCAGTAATAAAATTAAAGAATGCGTCTTGCTTGTGAAGATAACCTGATTTGCTATACTGATGATTTTTTCCCCCCATTTTTAGAACTATCTGAAGTCCAATTATTGTGTTCTAACTTTTATCTGAAATTGCTTTGGACTTCTGAATTTCCCCCAGATTTACTTGTAATTGCCTGGGTCTCTGCTATTCAACAGCTCGGAAATTCCATTTTCAAAAACGAAATGGCAAGGCGTCTTCGTGCGGAAGAAAAGGCAGACTTTCGGTGCCATAAAGGAAGGTTTAGTTTCTATAAATACTGGCCTATTTCCCATTCAGCTGAACATGTCTGCAGCGTGGGATGCATCTCTCCACAGCAGATCGCTCAGACAGTGTCACAGGGGGTTCAGATTTCCTGTTGGAAATTGCCAATCAACAGATTTTTACACCGAGTTCGTTTTTAGTCAGTGGCACATCATTCTGGAGTGACAAATTACAGGGAGATATTTAGGACTATGTCATAAATTCTGGCAAAAACTTCAGCAACTCTGGGTGGGCTGAGCCTAAGCTTCAATGGATACCCAATATTTTTATATTTACCCCCCCTCCCCAGAGCAAGATATATATTTCTAGATAGATCTCTATGGCACAGCACTAATAAACTGGGAAATAGAAGCGACCCACACAAAAAAAAGTTCCCAAATGCACTTAGGAGGTTTGAACTTTTCAAGGGTATGATCAAAGCTGAGAGGAGTGAATGGAAAGGCTCATATTGACATCAATGGGCTCTGGAACAGGCTTGATGTGTTGACAGCTAGAGAGATGCTCTGAAACCATCTGAAAATAAATTCAGAGTCTGATAGGCCACTGTGGCAAAGAGATACCATTGCTTCATTCTCTGCCATGTCAGGAAATTATCTCCGAGCTGTCAGAGTGGGTTTCTCATTTTAGTGTTTGTGTTTCTAGCTCATCTCTCACCAAATGGCTTTCCTTTTGTGTGTATGACAATTGATTAGTAACTAAAAGCAACAGGGTCATAAAAGTAGCACACTTTGCATCTATAATACGAAATATTCTTGCACACAGCCAAGTATTTCAAATAATATTCACCACACAGCAGAAAAAGCTGAGAAAAATCAGTCTCTGCTAACATGGGGCCCACGTACTTTAACATTCCCTTACATAACATTTGTGAGAAAATTTTAACTTTCCCCCAAGCTCTAATCCACCTTAAAAGCAGCAGTCTCATTGCAATCGATCTGGTGAGATGAATGTTATTTACACTTCAGTTTGCACCTTTTTCTAAGATTTCATAAAAGAAGAAATCCACACTTCCAGGGACGGCTATGCATGAGGAAGTCTGGGGCTGTTAAGAAGAAGTGTTAGACACGTATGGGAATGTATTAGTAAGGGTCACACCTCCATCTTAAGATTTTTAAGTGACAGCGAGAGCATAAAAGACAGCAGGATGGCAAAGAGAGATTGATTACATGTGGTTTTTCCTTCTTTATAACCAGGTTTTTTAAATTGTTAAGCATCGCTCTCCAACAACCTAGACAGATCAGGCTGTCTAGGTGCACCTACATAAATAAGACAAATAAAGCTTTGATGAAATAAATCCTTTAAATTAAATATATCATTTCCGTGCTGTGTATGCTGAGGCCAGCAAACACCTCATGACAAATGTGTTGACAAAACAGAGGTTAGTAAAAGCAAAGCTGTGGTTTTCCTGGGAAAAATTCCTTAGAGCAGCCAGATGAAACTGAGAGGACTCTTTCCAAAGGTTAGAATTAGGGTTGGGAAAAATTATGAGAAATCCACACTAAAGTAGAACAGTGATTGTACCACTTTTTAATGCTAACACTCCCCTTTTTTGCCTGTCTTCTCTCTCATCCCAGTGTCAGTATTTTCCCCAGCCCTCAGAAAAGCAACACTGAAAATGTCATTGCTGTGATCTCTCCAAATTGATTTGCTCATGGATCCTGCAAGCAAAACCAAAGGGATGAATCTGTTCTCTGGGCTTCAGTTACATCTTCTGCAACACTTAAATCAGTTCATGGCCTCCTTGACATGGCCTGATCCTCCAGAGAGCTGCTCTGGAGGAGAAATCTGTTCAAATTCTGCTCTCAAGGTCAGTGCTCTTGGTTTTGCTGGAGATCCCACTGTCACCTCAAAGAATCTGACTTCACTGGCAAACCAAACCTATTTTTTTTCTGACAAGTTTAGGAGCTGCACATGGCTGTGATCTCCCGGGCAAAACAAACTGAAAAGGCTGTAAAGTCCTCACCACACACCAGCCCAGTCTGTGCTTGAAATCGGTTCTCTTAAAAACCAGCCTGACTCAGACTCTAAGCTGCAGGAGCAAAAATAGAGCAGTGACCTGATGCTTTTCTGGTACCACTGGGTTGTGTTTCGGGAAAGCTGAGGGTTTACCACACTCAGAAACTCTGTCCTAGTCTAGGCTGGGATGAAGGACATTTGTCCTTGTTTTGTCCAAGTTACCAAAGGATTCAAATGCATTTTTGAAACCTCTAAAGCCTTAAAAATATCTTCCCTAGTCAAATAGCCCACTCCCACTTATTCTAGAATTTTCACACCAGTTCTTCCTTATTTTCATAAAGGCAAAATCAGCTTGGGTTTTAAGGGCTTACAACAAGCAAAGATCAGAAGAAAGCCCAGTTCTGGATGGTGGCTGATCTAACAATCTTTCCTGGATGCTCACTTTTCTGCACCAGGACCCTGTGAACTCATGAGCTCTCACCCACAGTGTTACGGGAAATTTCATGTAGGAAGACTTTAATTTGTTTTGCTTTGGGGTATGAGTTTGAAAAGAATGGATTCAACAGCCCAGAAATATTCTACAGTTTTATTTTTTTAAATTAATTATTTGTTTTAAAAAATGTTCTGGAAGAATGCAAATAGAAGGGATTTCTTCTGAAGTCTTTCATTTTAAGTGGGCAATTTTAAAATGGACATCGTTGAAATGAAACTTTTTTTGTGTACAGCCATGAAAATGCTCTTTGTACAGAGTGAATTAGAGGTATTTTTTGATGGTTAGGGGCATGACAAGTGTTGATGTGTGCTGATAGCAATCATTCTGCAGTGGATGTAAGAGAAGCAAAGAGCTTGGAAGGGGTGAAGCAAGGTCTCCCTGAGGGTTTTCTCTTGTGTGACACGAATTTCCCCCACCTTCCTTGCTACAAGTACTTCTGGCTTGGTTTCTTACCAGACTGTCCAGTAGCTCGTTTCTGCCTGTTCACACTGCATCACAAATCAAGCCAGAGTTGTCCCATGGAAGCCAGAGCTAACAAGAGGACACTATTTTTAGCATCAAAGTGAGTTTGACAAATGGATCATAGCTAAGGCAGCATGACAGCCCTGCTGCCTAATTAATAGAGACACCAAAGGTGATTTTGCAACAGAGCCAGAATCCTCACCATGCTGGGCCTTCAGATCAGGCAGATTCTGCAGCTCTGTTGTGTTAAACAGCCAGGAAAAGGAGCCCAAATATACCCCAAATCTGGCCCATAAATGCCTTAACTTACCCTGCTCTGAGACAGATAGTAAAATGTTTTCTTGATTTTTTTGGCTGCACTCTTTGTTTATCCTAGCATATAATCAGAATTCATTGCTTTCGCTCTTTCCCTCTTTTTACTCACAAAAAATGACTAATAACTACTGAGATGGACCATGGTGGACTGGACTGAAGCCCTCTAGGTAAAGAAAAGAACTGAGACTCCCTCTGTGTAGGGAGACAGGTGACAACACTGGCACAAAAGTGGGAGAGAAATCAAAACCAGAACCAGAACTTGAGATTTTTCTCCTATCACACCATGTGATTATGGCTAAGCCCTGTCCACTCTCGTGCTCTAAGGACTTCATGGGTGTGCAGATTTTTGAACACTTGGCATGGATAACTGAAAATACACCAGGCTCTTTATTAATCTCTCCCAAATTCCCCACAGATCTTTTTTTAAGAATATTGAACGCAATTCCCTGGAAGATCATTTTATACCAATTTTACCAACACAGAACTCTTCCACGAATGAACTTGCTGTGCCTGCAAGACAGTCTCTCCATGCTTTCCTATGCTTTGAATTCCTATTAAATTTGACTGAACCCACACGAGTTTAAAAAGACATTTTTCTCAGTAGGCCATCCTGTTTCAGGAAGTCCTCAGCTCACCATGGCTAAGCTTCTCTTTGGAAATTATTATCTCAGAAGCTGCTCCCCTGGGAAATTACTGCAATCGAATCACCACAAATGTAAATTAAATCAGCATCCAATACAGCCTTGGTGGTTTGTGTTTCTCCTCACTCCCTTCTCCCTTTGAGAAATCCAATTCTGAAACCACTGGAATAAATTCTGCTGCCCCCCTCCCACAAGGAAATAGCTGCAATGATCTGAGAGGAGATACAGTCTCTGAGAAATCACAGCACAACTTGTTTGTGATGCTTATTTTGGTTCATGACTTCAGCAGCTTTCCTGCTGCTCAGCCTCTCTCCTCCTCTGCCTTTGTCCCATGTTCCCTGTGGCAGGGAGAAAACTTCCAATCTTCCCTTTTTTGTGGGACCCTGTTTCCAACATCCCACTCTGAAAGCTGGACTTCCCTGCTTGCAGGTTTGGGAACACTCCTCCTGTGAGCTGAGGTGCAGAACCAGGCAGCAAAACATTCTGAGAGGTCTGGGATGTGCCTCACCCCACAGCTCTGTAAAAGTTTTTCAGCTTGTAGAAGTGTAATACTATTTAGGAAAAGCATCAGGTTTCATTTGGCAACCACCAAACCAAAATAAGGAAAGGTTAGAAGAAGCTGAGAAGAAGCTGAAGGAGTGATAAAGAAAGTTGAAAGTCTTTGGAACTGAATATATCAAGAGCAAAAGTGGGTTACCCAAAATTGTCGCTGAACAAATTCAGTTCCCTGTGGCAGAGACATGCTTGCAAGTCTGATAATTCAGCCACATAGCAAATAAACCAGTGAAATGCCTTCAGCTGTGTGTCCCCAGTCACTCCCTGGTCTGCATCACCCGTCTGAAGGAAGCCAGCACAAGAACAAATCACCCTGAGTGCCTTTGAAGGTTGTCTAACAAGTATTGGGTAGTTTGTAGAACGGTGGTGTTCTCTCTTCAAAAGAAAAGATCAGCTGATGTCCACATAACCTGCAGGGATGGAAACTGGGATTATTAAGAAATGCCACGTTTAACATTTAAAAGCTATTCTGTTTCAATATTCATGGAAGAAATATTGTTCTGCTTGGCATCAAAAATGTTATCCCTCAAAAAATGAATACTATTCCAAGAGTTGCTAGAGAGAATCTTCACATCAGTTACACCTTTTTACTTTGGATTCGAATATGCAGGTTTTAAAACTCCAGTCGCCAAACACAGCATGATCTTACGCCATTTATAAACCTTTGTTTTATTCACATGGTCTCAAAGTGCATCATAACTATTATTATTAATAATATTAATAATAGCTAATCTTCAACATTTAAGCAACAGTGAAGAACAGATAAAAATTAATGTCTTCATAGTCCTGAAAAACCCTGTAAATCTAAAAGGATATATTAAAATATTGGATTGTTTTTTCTCAAATGCAAATATACACACACACACATGAATTTACTTCTGCTCTGCAAGACTACAGTTTTCCTTCTAAATACTAGGAAGGAATGGTAAGTATTGTACAAAATACGTCTCTTGAGTTATAAGAAAACTTTTAACTAAAATTAATATGAGTATTTGAATATGTGAGCATCATCCAGCAATTTCTATTGACAGTCAGTGTTGGTGTCACAGCACAGCGCAGTGAGTGGATCTAGGGTTTTATGTCTTGGAATGAAGATGCAATACAGCTGGGCCAGAAAAAAACCCCTTTTATTATGTAGGCAGGATAGGCTTTGATGCATTTCCAGATTTTCATTCTGCCTTTCTAAAACTTTAAGTTTTCTAAGTATCAGTGGTCACTACAGTGTTGATTCTGAGCAACTTTACCCAGTCTCAGAAAGGAAAGATTATTTGTGCAAAGAATTTATACATAGCTCTGTTTAAATCCCATTAAATCAGAAAAATCTGGAAATTTTAGAGGCAGAAAAGGCAAGTGGATCGGTTCAGCTGTTATACAATTTCTGGCACGTAGTGGAGGTCAGAGAAAAAAAATCAGGGACAATTCTGTCAGTTGTAAACATGGGCAGAAACGGTAAAATATAGTTAAAAAGTGCATTTAAGTATGCAGCTGTATTCCAACGGATGGCATCATCCAGGGAGTGATAGAGGCCCAGACTGGTAATGTAATGTAAGCAATTAGTTCTGGCAGCTACAAAAGAACTGGTGAAGCAGAAAAATCAGTCTCAAGAACTAATCTGTATCTGCACAATAGCAATGTCTTGATAACACATCTGAAACATGGCAGTTCAAACAGGCAGGGCAGAGGAGCTCTATGGATGCCTCAGAGAGCTGTCACCCACTAATGACTCCTAGAGCCAGGTGGAAGCAGGGAATTATCATCTGGAAAAGCTGAAAGGGAATATAGGCAAACCACCTACCACAAAAAAAAAAAAAAAAAAATTGGAAAATCTGTTTCAGTAAAAAAAACCCCATCATTTAAATTTCAGTTTTACAGAGCAGCTTTCCCAAAGAAAACTGTTTGTTATTCATCAGTAAATTTAAAGCACTGTGTGCACTCACAGCTTACACTGGCTCTAACCCCACAAATCACTTATATTAAAATTTGTACAGATGCACCATTCCGACATAATTGCAAATTGTCTAAATGATTCTGTTTTTCTTGTGTTATAACAGTACCTACAGTTGTCACTGTGAACTCCTTTGTGGACTTTGTGAAGGTTGAGCTCATGCTGCTCCCTGGGACAACAATAGGATCTCCCACTTTGTTCATCTATTTCTCCCAGAAATAAACGCAATATCCCAGACACGCCTCTTACAATATCAGACCAAAACCTGTCCAAAGGTGTTGTAGATTTTAGGTAGAAGAGGCTGAAAGGAAGACGAGAATCACAAATTTAAAGTGGATAAATCTTGCTGCATTAACAAAGCAACCAAAAAAAAGAGCAGGTATTTTTACAAGTCTTTAGCAGGGGATTATTGTACGGGTCCTGATCCACACACTGTGAAAATTATTTTTAAAAATCATGCATGTGCGTATCCCAATATAACTTGCACAGGATTTGTACAAAAGATAGGAATTTTTAAAGGCCTACTGGTTTGAAATTGCAACAGAATTTGTAATTGTACAAAGTCAAAAGTATGCCTGTGGATGGCAAAATACTTTAGAAATCTATCTGAAATTTACCTTTAATTCACAATAGTTAAACTGGAAAGACAGAAAAAGAAAACTTCAAATTATTTGATCCCGTGGATCATTCTTGTTTCAAAAGTAGCTCAGTTCAGCCCCAGGCTCTGGATCTCTGAGTGGCATTTATGTAAAAGCTAAAAAGCTCTCTTCTCTCTCCCCTCTGTTACCAACCAGAAAGATAATGCCTTGCATAAGATGTCAGACCAAAGCACAAAACCCCTGTTCAGATTGATTTTGAGAATTATCACAGCTTCTCTTCATTTACTTCCTACCTTTTTTGGTTTGAATATCTTAGAAAAGTACGCAATGAACGACTACAGAGGCCGGAATAATTTCTAAATTCAGTTATGAAAGTGAGACATCCCAGCACCATTTCCCACAGGAACTTTGGTGAGGGAAGCAAGATGTTGGTTCCCTGTGACTGTGCACCCACCGTGGCTCGTCTGCTCTGCCTCTCCCCTGTGCCTTCCAGAACTTCCTCCTTTGACACACACGCACATTTCCTGCAGAACAGCAAGAATCACCTTAAATTCTGGAAGCTTTCTTTCCTCGCCTAGATTAGTGGCCTTCTTGCAAAAAGCACTTTTGTAAATGTCATGATGCGCTGGAATCAATTGTAGTACATACCCTTTAAATAAAACAACAAAGTAATTCCTGAGAGCCGTGGTATTTCAAGACATCTAGGGTAAACAGAAAATTTTGTTGGTGATTGGGTTTATTCTCGGGTGATCCAACAAGAGAGAAATACAAGAAAAATCTGTGGTTGTAGCAGAGACATTGCTGGGAGGGGATTTTACCATGTGTGTATTCTACTCCCCGTGGAAAGAGAAGATAAAGCCAAGTGTGGTTTCCTAAAAATGCGTGACCAGTGGATTGCTTCCTGCTTAATAAAACGTAACTAAATGCATCTAAGTTTCTCCAGATGGATATTATTTATGAATCAGGGAAAAGATAAAATTAATAGGAACATCAAAGATGTGCTGAAAAGTTTTCTGATTAAATATTATCTCACCTCCAAATGGTCTTCCTCTGCATTTCCTGAAGCAATTTGGTTATTAGTCAACCCATTCCTTCCACAGAAATGCAGATGACAGGTTTATAAATATCTGAATCACAACTGGAATCTAAACTTCACTTTGACTTAAACACTGTTCAGCAAGGTGACATTTTTTTTCGAGGACCAGATGCCCTGGCAAAAGACAGAGGACATGCTTTTTACGCTTGGGATTTTTCCAGCACAGCCAAATATTTATTATCTCTGGTACCAGACAGAGGGATTGCTTGGTGTGCATGACCACAGCACACTGCTTTTGTTAGGGCAGGAGTTCTTGTGTAGATTAAAGTCTGCAGGCTGCTGTGGTGACTGAGCCGTAAAAGTATTTATCACACTTTTATGTATTTCACACTAATAATTCACACCCTGCAGCTCAGAGCAGAACACAGAGACACAGGCACTGCTCTGTCCCAAAGCCAAGGGGATTCAGAGGGTGCAGAATGACTTCTTCACATTCTTTCTCCCACCCATACTCGATGTACGTATTAGATAAACCTCTTTTTCATTTTTTCCCTCAAAAAAAACCAAAACAAAACAAAACAAAAAACCAAACCAAACCAAACCAAACCAAACAAAAAAAAAAACAAATAAAAAAACTCCCACCAAACAAAATACAAGGATGTCCTTGGTAGAGCTTCACTCTGCTGGTGAACTTCCATACTCTGAATTTTCTGCCACTTCAGTAATATCTCTCTCTCAAAACACAAACGTGCTGGGAGAAGCTCATAGCTGCAAATCCCAGGAAGCCTCTTCAGGCTCATCATTAAGAGCATCCTCTGAGCTGGCACTTCACAGAAATCAGAGGAGAGAGAGTGAGTAATAGCCTGCATTGGGCAGAATATCATTAAAATAAAGGATCCGTTCTGTGTACGTTCTGAAGGGGTTTTGCGAACAAGTGTCAAAACACTTCAGTGACAATTGTGACTATTATTCCTTCTGCTAAACTGTAGCTTTTACCATTGCTAGCAGAATTCCAGGAACATACCCGCTGCTGCAGAGCTCCGCATTCCACACCAGGCACATCTGGCAGGGCAAATCTGGGACTTCTGCTACAGGAGAGCACAGGAGCTGCAGTGCACCAGGAAAAGAGCCCAAGCACACGCAGAATGAAAACACACCATGAGCAGTGAGGCTTCAACACCACCAGTGCCATCAATTGCAAAGTGCTACTAAAAAAATTACCAGCTACGAGTCTGAGAGAATGACTGCAGAAGAATCAGAGACATTGCATGCGGGGCATTGCCACTTTGAGCTGTAATCAAGGAGGAAGAGGGATCTCTGATCTGCATAGTACAGTGTTTAGTTAAAGATTTGTCACATAATTAATTCAGCAAATTTTAAGGGGCTGTATTATTCTCTCTGAAAGTTGAGATTAATTTACATCCCAAAGTGTCTAGCTGTGTTTGCAGAGCTGACTCGATCACACAGCACTTTTCTGTGCATTTAATCTTTACGTATCCATAGAGAGAACTTCAACTTGGTGATATCCTGTAAAGCCTATACCCAGCTCTGGGAAGCCCAGCTGCTTCAGGATGTGCATTAGAAATGCAAACTAATCTCATCCTGTGCCACAGGTCAGCATCAGTTTCTGCTGAATGCATCCAGAGCCCGGATATTTTTCCAAAAACACCTCAAACGGCCGTGCCTCGCGCTAGGAATTCCTGCCCCATCTTCAACAGCTGAGTGATCTTTCACCACCACAATGGGACTGAAATCCTGCCATAAATGTGCCCTGGGACGAGCTCTTCTCAACCACATCTCTCTTTTTATGTCCACAAAGACATCCACACCGACTGTGCTGGGGTAAATGCAATTTTTGAGGAGGATGAAGACGGTTGGTGCTGTCAGGTTGCTGCAAATGTTTAAACTCTGGAATGGGTCATGAGGCCTCACAACTCCATAGGAACAGAAAGCCACAGTTTTTGCTTTGCATGCAATAATACAATACAAAGACTGGGCAAAGTGGTTGCAGTTAATCTGTTCTGTGATTGTACATTTTCCTCACACTTTCTGCACGTTGGAGAGCTCGCTGTGGCTGCTTGGGCTTTGATGGCGGTTTTGTTATTGTCCTTTCCCTTGTTTTTAGAAACAGGACAGTTTTGTTATATGCTATCATTTGTTATTCATTATTTAAGGGGTAACTGGAACAGGTTGGGTCTCTGAAATTAGGATTCACTTTTTCAAATGTCTCCACTTTTCATGCTTTGCCAGACACAATTCAGCCCAGGATTTTTTTGAGCAACCTGGTCCAGTGGAAGGTGTCCCAGCTCACTGCAGAGGGTTTGGAACCAAATTAGCTTTAAAGGTCCCTTCCAATCCAAATCATTCCAGGATTCAATAAACATCCTTTTTCAGAGGTTAACTTTTACTACCTATAAGGCTTCAATGAAAATAGTATGAAAAAAATAAAAAAAATTTCTAGTACGTCTATGAGGGCACTCTGAGAGCAAACAGATCGAGATATCCAGGTTAATTTTCAAAGTTTGTTTTCATTTGACGTGCATATATTATTAAAATTAATGTTAAATGTATACAAAATGCTTCTATCCACAAGAAAATTATTTTATGGGCTGTATTCCCAAGTTCTTTACACACATCCTTCTTTTCCAGAATTCAGTGAGTCATTAGGGAAATTACATTCTCTTGCAAAAGACATTAGTTGTTATTTCAGGAAGAGCTCCTGTTCTCTCACCTGTTCTTAGGCAGAAAAAATATGAATGAAAATGTCTTGAACCAGTTACTCTAGAAAGGCCCTCTAAATTTCAAAACCTAAGTTCCTGAAAAACGGAATTTTTTAATTCCTTGTTATAAATAGAATTTGCAGAGTCAGAGTACAGTGAAATTTTAAATCTCCATGTGTGTAATACAACACCTGCACTTACAGTTAAAAGATATTTTGCAAGATCTATATCATAACAAGTTCCAAAACCTATTTTTGTTCCATTGGTGCCTTAACCTACCACTTATTATTAATGCTAGACTAATACCACACGTATTATTAATACTAGACAAGAAATTAACTAAAAATTAAGTATCTACTATAAGAAAACTGTAACAAAGTATGTAAAACATTAGAAATACATTCTGCAGGCAGAAAAAGATGTCCTGACCTGTTATTACATGAGCATTTTATTTGTTGCTGAGTTATATGTTGAGATCACAGCAACACCAACAGCCAAGCTGGGTGCACTGCACTGCTACCACACCCATACATCATGACAAATAATGAGAGTGCAAATACTATTAATTCAGCTGCATAGCTCATTATGATGAAAAATTTGTTTGTAGATACCTCCTTGATTAATGCCTAATGCCTGGTTAATCTAAAACACATCCAATAGCAAAGAAACCGAAGTCAATGAGAGGTACCTGACATCGGAGTGGGCACAATTTATCACTGCAGTGAACAGTCCATGGCACTGTTCACTGTGCACACAAACAGACACAAACGCTTCCACAACCTCCCTGCAATAATGAGGTATCTGGCAGAAACACAAAGGGCCAGAAAACTCATGAGGCATGTAGTGTAGGTATTTGCATAGACAGTAGACAAAGGCAGCTTGAGAAAGAAAGAGACAGAAGACATGCTGGCTGAAAAGAAAGCTGCTCTGCTCTCTTCTGCTGCACTCAGTGGCATTTTAGGAGTTGCCAAAATCATCAGTGATTTCTGCTTCAGCACACTTACTCAATTTCCTCAGGTGTTTGGAGCTGCAGTTCACCTGGACTTACTCCACACGAGTACTGAGGAGCGTGTTCCTTCTGTTACTATTGCTCACATCTTAGATTTCTACTGGGCCTCTTTGGAAGACTCATAAGGGTGTAATCTGAAAAAAGCACTATATTTAGTACTCTGAACTAAACTATGCTATGTTAAGTCAATCCTTCAAAACTTTTACAAGTGTTTATCTAGACTTGAACCGAAGATTAGAGCCTTTGAGGAGTGGCTTAGATGTAACAGATCACATCAATGCCCCATCCAGGGCAGGAGGAGCAGAACGTGCAGCATGAACAGAGCACTGGCCCTCCTCTTGGACCACCCCACACTTCCCATCTGGAGAAATCTCATCCACTGCCCACAAGGTGCTCGACCCTTCCCGTAAGCTCAGCCTTAGATTCAGATCTAGCCCCTATATTACTTAGAGTTACGTGCATAGAACAGGCTCTCCCATCAAACAAATAAGGGGAGGATTTCACTGAGATAGCTTTTCTTTTATAGTAATTCTATTAATCCAGTCTAATAATTTAGTGGAGTCTCCCTCCAGCATGCACACAGTTACCCTGAACAACTAATGAGCTCTGGGAGCAGACGCAATTTTCTATTCAGAGCAGAAGCCGGGCCCAAAATATTGACATCCTCCAGCAGCAGCAGGTACCAGCCCCGACATTCCCCTTTTGTACTCAAAAGAGCCACCCCAGCACCCTGCCAGAACCTCAGCAGCACCAGGGCCAAGGTTACTCCTTCCAAAGCATCCTCTGGGAGTGTGTCTGGGAGCGGGGAAACCGGCTGGGCAAGAGGGGAGGGCAGTGCCAGGGGAGTGCTCCGTGCCCTGCCAAACCCTGCAGACCCCCTTCCACAGGTAAAGCACTTTTTAAAAGGTCCCAGTCTCACACTGGCGACACACAGCTCCCACTGAAGAACATCCAACCACTGCTTTGCAAGCACTCTGGAGAAAATCTGCCTGGAAATTCAGAATTATCAGCTGCTGCTTTGCCCTAAATAGAATTCTGCTAGAATTTCATTTCTATCATCTCATGTCACATTTTTAAATGTAAGATTTAAGCTAATTAAAGGGAAAAAATTACACTATTTCAAGGTTTTTTAGAGATGGTTGAAATATCTAATTTTTAAATAACCCTGAAATTTGTGGTAGTCATTTCAGTGGGAAAAAAAAAGACTTTCCTTTTTGCTATATTACCAGCCAAACATTTCTCTTATAGAAGCAAGTGACTAAAGAAAAGCAAAGAGCAGAATAAATAGAAGATTATTTTTTTTTTATTCTTGGGCACTTACAAACAGAAAGAGATGATGAGAATATTAACTAGAGGGAGCTTGAATAAAATTAACAAAAATAAGCTAAAAATAAGGAAGAGCTTTTCAATTCCAAATGGAAAAAGAAGAAAAAACCATGCACCTGCAGTAGCTCCAGTGGTCTGCAGCTTTACAAAGCACAACATAAATTACTGAGTAAAATCTATGCAGCTGTCACAAGACTCTGGTTTCTGAAGTAGCTGCCACTAAAACTCAACTAGAGTTACTAGAGCAGGGAAGGAAAATTAGAAAAGTCAATATGGTGTTGCCTTAAAATAAAGATTTCTTGCCAAAAAAAATAAACAGGAAAAAAAAAGGCGCCAGACTGGGAAACATAAGAAAGACTTTTATTTATAGAGGTTATTCAGGAACAATAAACAGAAAGACAAATAGAAAGCCAGCTAGAAGCAAGCATACCTTAAAAGAGGAAGGGAAGAAAAATCTTGTGCTACTGGTAGATTTTCAAGACTTTTGTAATGCCTAATTAATCTGTAGTTCCCGGACTTCTTAAGCCCATGGAAAAGTAAAAATCTTAGTGGTGAAAAGCCCATGAGAATTTCTGTGCTACTGAACAGCACAGAACCTGTTGAGAATATGCAGGGCTTTGGACAGACATCTGCAGGAAAGTCCATGAAAGGGCCCTGCAGGTGCCATGACCTACGTTCATCAGAAATTTGGTACATTAATAGGTAAAATTATTTGGTAAATCCAGGACTTGACTGCACAGAATTTGGCCACAGAGTTAGAAACCACTCTTTGAATGTGAACACTTCGTGTTATACTCCTGGAGTGTTTAGACCCAGCAGAGACCCCGGGGATAAGAGAAATGACAGTTCTAGTCCATAAAGTCTCTGAATATTCAATAATCAGAGCATCTGACTTCTTAAAAATAAGAATTGCCTGACCCTGTATCTCCACACAAGAGTAGAATGTCAGTAACTTCTGTGCTTGGAGTCCAGCACACAATTTTTAATGTTCCCTTGCCATTTTTTACAAATGACCACCGGCTCTCTACCATTGTTCTGAGATGCCACAGAGGCTCTGTGGAAAAGAAAGTTTAGGAATAACTAAAGAATGAGTCTTTTTGAAGTGGTTTGCAGACTACCTCTAGAACATTAGAGTGCTGAAAATAGTTCCTTATCTGCCCTGCAGTTCACGGGGCCGGATGAGATGAACTCTTTGTAATAAAAGGCAGGAGAACCCCTAAGGATATTGGTTTGCTGGGAAATAACGATAGAGAAGAAAGAAGCTGTTAGAGTGAAAGATGGTGAGCTTGAAAGGCGAGAAATGAAAGAAAAAAAAGAATGAAATATTTTCAGAAACTGACATGAGTGCCAAGAAGGTGGAAAGAAGGAAAGAAAACTGAAAGCTACTGAGTGACCTTTACTTTTAGCATGGAAAATAAATGTTTCCTTTTATAGTTTCTTGTTAAAATAAGACCAGTAAGGGATCATGAATCTTTATACAATTTTATGGTTTCCTTTTCAGTGAACCATTTCAGTTTTACACACAATTTTATAATGTAACTGCATAAGAAACTGAGCTTACCTTTACAATGCCATGATGACAGCCTGTGAAGCTGCAACCACATACATGCACACGTTCATTTCTGAGCAAAAAAAACCCCAAAGAATCTGCAACATTTTTTTAATTCACAAAAAAAAAAAAATCTGCTCCAAAATTGAACTGAAATTACATTTCCTAACAGCCTAAAAATTAAATCAAAACAGAAAACAGAATACCCCCCACAACCATACATGCACACAGCTGTAATCACTATTTTTTAGCAGACGCTGCGCCTTTGATCTTTCCTGGCCCTCTTCCATCTTCTAGACAGTACAATCCCGAAGGAATCATTGTCTACCAGATACTTCTCCATCCCTCAAGGGCCCTGGACTGTCTGCCTCTGCAGCAGTGTCACATGGAAAACACAGCAACGTCCTGCTGAAAGCGAGGGAGTCAATACCCACAGACTTGGTATCTGACTTGTTCTCCCCCTGGAGACAGACCCCTGGCTTCCCAGAAGTCCATAAGAGCTGCTGGAAAAGAGGGTGAACACACCACAAGTGGTCTTTCCTCACAGCTGTGAAGCTGTGAAGGGGTTGCATCTGTGTGCTCTCCCTGAGGAGGCTGATAGGACCCTGGAGTTCATTAAAACCTTCCTTATGGAAAACCTTCGCTGACACTGTCTGAGTAAGCAGAACCAATTCAGGGTATAGCTCCCAGACAAAATCTTCCAGAATATCTGGAGATTTTTCTGGTTTCCATGCAGTTTACTGGTGCCAAGGCCCGAACTCCAATGCTAGCCCACCAGCACAGCAGCTTTGAGCTGACCTTGACACTGGTCCTCCAGCCTGGCATGCAGGTCCCAGCTCCGACACCAAGTTCTTGCCCTGAAAACCCTTCCTCTGGCTTCTGGAGACGGCTGCTTCCTGCCACTGCTTTGCAGTGAATGAGATGGCTCAGATGCCTCTCAGCACTGATTTAGTGTTTAATTTCTGCTGCACTATGGCAATTTTCATGTCTATGTTGGCTTCTGCACTAATCTGACATTCCTCTGCTGGCAGAGAGGCACAGAGAGAGAAGAGTCATCTTCTGTCTTTACTCAAGATTTCAATTATTCTGGTCTGTATCTCACATTCTTAGGCTGAGTCTCCATGATGTATGCTTTGTCTTGTTTTAAAATGTTTTTTCTCCACTCAGGTTATGAACAGCCGGACCAAATTATGCCTGGAGTCAAGATCAGGTCCATCAGGTCACACAATCCTGGTAGTTCCTCAGTTCAGAATATACTCTGAATATATGCATCTATTTTAAAGCCGTCTCCAGGACTTCTCTATCCCTTCAATTTTATCAAACATGTTCAGCCCATGTCGGGCTGTAATCTTGAGTTTTGAACTCTGATTTTGCCAGGAACTCAGGACAGAGAAAAAACCCTAATTGGAGAGATTTCAGTCCCCTGAAGTCAATGCCACACAATGAGAATCCACACGATATGCCAGAGATTATTACAGCTTTCGTTTTCCCTTCGTGCTACATAAAATAGAGCTTTATCAATGAAGTCATCCTAGCCATAACTTCTACTAAATACATGGTACATAGCCACTAAAAGGAGAATTAAAACACTTTCATTGATAGCCACAAGGCCCTTCACACAGTGTATTTCTGGACACGTTATTATAAGTGGCAGCGGCAGTCTATTCCTCTGCTTTTTGATATACTGAGATTCAGGGCTGGCCTTAAAAATGGATGCATTGCCTTATAAATTACACAGCATATTGAAGCATGCTCGTGACGTGCTGCCAAATTTATAGTCCGATGATGGCTGTCCCCTAAATTAGATCCCCTCTCTTCTGCCTGATGGTAAAGGCTCAGCAAAAAAGGAAGGATGGACACAGCAAAAGCTGACAGGAGACATTAGGACAGCGGAAACACAAACCCAGGTGAAAGGCAAGAGATTAGCAGCAAACCCAGCTGCCTCTGTTGTGCTTTTCTGTCAAGTTTCATGAGAGAAGGGACATTGTGGGAAGGGATCCATCCTGACTTGTGTTTCATCAGATGTGTTGTCCGTCAGCACGGGCCCTCCACAAAGCTGCTCACCCTTTCCACTTATGCAAAGCCTCAGTAGCTGCCACATCCATGTCCTGCTGGAAGAAGAGGGAGAAGGGAGAAGTAATCCACAGCAGAGACCTGAAACAGCAAAGCAGCAAAGGAGAAAAGCCTCAGGCTGACTTTTCACCATGCCTGCTGCTCTGGGTGCTGAGAGGCTCTGCTCTCTGACCCCACACTGGTATAAATCAGCACCATCTCCGTGACACTGATGAAGTTGTATCACTGCAGGGTCACAAATAAGTCCTCTGGTGTTTCCACTTCAGGATATATTTCCCATTATTATTTCTAAATGTATGGAAAGGTATGTGAATACATGTGCACACACGCTGGCATGCACCATTCCTCTGCATTTAGGCACTCTGAGGGCCAAAGGGATATTCCTCCCCTTGAAAATAAAATAAAATAAGCAAAGGAGTTTGCAACTCCTGCAGCAAGCAGTTCTGCATGTGGTTACTTTTAATGAGAATGTCAAGTACCAGTTCTGCCCAAAAGTGATCTGAACTAAAAACCTCTTTTCTGAGTCAAGCTGAGCAGGACTTAACGTCTGCACTTTCATCACAAATTATTGCCTGAAATCAGCAAGATAAACTAGATACCTGATGTGCACTCATCTGTCTCCCAGAGCTGGAGAAAAACAATGAAAATTTTTGCTTTGTTTCATTGTCAATCTGAAAAAAACCCCACATCAAACCCCTAGAAACCGTTGAAAACAGGTACTGCTTTCCACTTGTCAGCCCTGCCCCGGTGAGCGGCCCACGAGGTCAGTAATAAACCTCTGGTGCTTGCTGCTGCTGCAGCTCTAATCCGTCTGCTCAGCCCTTGAAATGACTCCCATTTCTCTGCGCTCCAGAGGTCCATTTTTCCTCATCTTGCTGATGGGTATGGTCCCCATCATCCCAATAATCCTCTACAGTCCTTGAGTCCCTCTCAGCACAGTTATCCTCAACTGCTCATTGCAGCATCTGAATGAAACCCTAATTTTTGCTGGAAGAGTTCAAGTAGCTTCAATAGTTCGTTCAAAGCAGACTCTTAATTTGAAATTCTTTTGCCAAACATGTCCTAGTAGATCTGTATTTTGCTTAAAAAAAACCAAAACCCAAACCAAACAAAAAACCCAACAACAACACAGGCAGAGGGTTTCATCCTTCTAAAGATACATTGAGGGTTAAAACTCTTTAATCTTGGTGGAAAGACAAGCCTGGTCTGAGTAAATTGCAAATTAACAGGAGTCTTAAACCCTGAAATCAAAAATGCACTACCACTTTCAGAATAACAAAGGCTGGTGTAGGGCCAAAAGAGTTAAATGAGCAGGTTTTGATATTTTGTAAGGCAATAGTGCCTCAGCAAACTACTCCAAATAAAAGCAGGTCCTGTCCACATCCTGGGAGGATGAAGTCAGCCCCCCCAGGAGAGCTCACACCGTTTATACAGGATAAGAGACATTATCTGGAACAAGCACAGGACAGCAACAACACAGTGAAATTTAGTGACCACAAGATACCAGTTAAATAGGATCAGAGAATCTTTTAGGTTGGAATGGACCTTTTAAGATCATCAAGTCCAACCCTAAACTTAATAATTCCACGTTCACCACTATGCCATATCTGCAAGCACTGCATCTACTGCTTTTTAAATACCTCCAGTGATGTTTTCCTGACAGGGCAGCCTGTTCAAGTGCTTGACAACCCTTTTGGGGAGGAAATTTTAACCTAATATCCCATCCTAACCTCCTAACTAGGGCAGCTTGAGGATGTTTTATCTCATCGTACCACTTGTTACCTGACAGAAGAGTCTGATCCCCACCTCTACACCCTCCTCTCAGAGGAGAGGATGATAAAGTCTCCCTTGAACCTCCTTTTCTCCAGGATAAACACCCCCAACTCACCCCGCTGCTCCTCATAAGACTCATTCCAGCACCTCAACGTCTGTCTTGTCCTGAGGGGCCACAAAATCAAAATTATCTCTGAGCAACAGAAATATATAAATACATATGTACTTTTTAACCGGCATCTGTGCCGCTGCACATCTGTGAAGCTCGGTCGTGACAGATGCAAAATATTTGTGTGTGTTTTATGAGTGAAGGGCAGGGGATTGTCACCTTCAAAGCCCATGGTAGTAAAAGAATGTTTAAACACAGCAACATGAAAGGGAGGATTGATCATTACATTTATGGACTCGCCAGTAGGTCCATCAGTCACCCAAAAAAGTGTCACCGGTGTCACTATTTGCAGGCTTGAGGAGCTAATTGATGCAGCTGCAGCTGAACTCAGTATTTTTGCTGGCAAAAGAACTTGAGGTGGTGTTGAATTCGAATCTAAAGGAGTTGCAGGTGGTCTGAGGAGAGATGCAGCAGGAGACCAGGTTCAGTCCATGAGCACAAAGCAGTCTCAGAACAGAGAGACACTGTGGGTTTGGGGTATTTTGTGTGGACAGGCAAAGTCTGGGAAACGCTGAGGAACTCCTGACTTGGAGGATCAGGAGGTGAGCAGCTGGAACACCAACACTGCAACTTAGTGATCTCTCATTTAAAGTCATAATCCACCCTTTATCCACAGCCTGACCCAGAAACTTCAGGTTTGCATTCACCTTTTTATGATACTTACTTCCAACTCCTGTCCATTCTACCATCCCATGCTCTTTTTTTCCCTGTAAAAGCATTTGAGGAATTGAAAAGGTCATATGCCAAAGTGACCCCCAGTGATTCTCTGGGGTCACCTAGTTCAGGAGATTCTTCTTCCAAATGATTAATTTTGCACTTCCCAGTAGAGAATTTTACTTAATCTCAATATACGAAAGTAATTGTTCTTGTAACTGAAAATCTGGACAGTTCAGGTTCTTTATCTGTTTTCCAATCCTCACATTAATATAAAGAACAATTTCTTGGAGCAGAACACTGTGGTGCCCTATGAAACTTTGCCTTCTTGTAAAACAATGACTTACTTGTATTCATCGTATATGTATATTTGTATTCTTTGTAGATGTTCTTAGGATATCTTTTCTCTTGCTTGGTGACTGTTTTCATGACAGCCTGTGAATATTAAACCACCAGAAACTGAGACTCCTAATACCTGTCAAGTTTTCCTGTAGATCTCCCTGTCTTTTGGTCTTACCAAGGCACCAATATTAGGAATAAAGATTTTAGGAATCCTCCTAGAGCACCAAAGCATCAGACCAGGATCTGTTTTTCTTTTCTAGAGTCTTTCCATAGTGCTCAGTGTGAGATCTGCAGGAGTGGAGTCACTTTACAAATATCTATCTGTGTATATATATATTTTTTTTAGATTTAGAAACGAAGCACATCATTAATGCTGTATTTTACTGAGAGTCACTACAGCTACTTTACATCAACTACAGAGAATTTGATCATCACCACAAAGAGCTGAGTAGAAACTCTCGTAAAGAACTCTGTGTCTAAGGGCTTGGCATCGCCTTCCTAGATCTGAAAAAACCTAAAAAACCAGCATAAGTATATATTCAAGTAAGTTTTAATTCACCGAGAACAAGCTGGGGAACTGCTTTTTGTGGATCTGTTTATGTTAAATGCATTATATGTACGCTGGTAATTCTCAATATATTTTTACTGCACTGAAAAACAATGGCAACTTGTGAATTCCCCTGCCCGTAGTAGAAAGACTACAGAGCCTTTCAGATAAAGAACTTTTTCTCTTTTTTTTTTTTACCTAATACCACACAAAAAATTGTATTTAATAGTTAAGCTTAGCAACACTGCAGGAGGACATGTTATGAGAAGTTTTTTACTCACAAGACACTAATGCTACACACAGGAAATAACTATACATAGCAAAGAGAGGAATGTGCAAATTTACCAAATGTTTATTATTTTGAATGTATGTTTGCAATCATAAATCACTCCTCACCTAAGAAATTGAGTTTTAAGCTCTAATTTTCCTCAACTAAAACACTACTTATGGTACAGGCAACAAAAACCTTATAGCTTATAGCACCCCCACAAAAACTTATTATACTTGATTTACACTTCTTTTCCTCGTAAAAATAATCTTCCTGCTCATAGTATTTGATCAGTTAGTGTAGAAAGCAATGCTAGAACTGTATGGGTGAAACTTGAGGATATTTTTATATATATATATTTATAAAGAAGCAATATTATATCATGGGTTAAAAAGAATAAGGGTATAGGTAGACATTTCATGGCCAACCTGACATCTATTTTTTAATGGATTTTTGAAATTTATTCCAGTTCTTAAGTATCACATCTGTTCTCTGAAAAAACATACTTTACCATGCACTGAACCTGTCTTGGGAGACAGAGGGAAAATAAAGGAAAAAAACTTATCAGTGAGAATAAATTTTCCAAAAAGTCACCATTTCTATTCCCTGCTTCCCAGAAGCCACAACGAATCACACCCAGTTGTGTTTCCTAAAAGGAAATTTCCACAGAACCAACATATTATTTAACATTATAAATAAGAGGATAAAATTTGGGGATCAGTTTGTCACAAAGTTTTCTGTATTACTCTTAAGTCACAATTCCCAGTTTTATGTTTTAGATATAAAACTTATTCCTGAAATACTGGGGGCTTTTAAAAAAAAATAGAGCACAACTTAGGCATATTACTGAATACCCTTTCCACATTCAGCTGATGCACAGAGAACATTTCTGTAGCAAATCCTTAGAAAAAAAGGGCAATAAAAATGCATTTCAGTTCAAGCAGAGATTTACACGTGGATAAATTGCAATCAACTTTTTAAAGGAAAAAAGAAATAACTGCAACACTACAAACCTCACATGAACACAGTTTATAAATTTAAGAATAATACATGAGGCAAATAAAAGTCCCTATAAATTCTCCATACTTTAAGGAAGTGTTTACGTTAAGGAGGTTATTCCTGGTAAGACACCCATGCAAACACAAGGAATGGAGCAGGCATTGGAGAGGTCAAGGCCACAGCTGATTCCTGGAAGGAACTCACAACTATCAAAAATTCCGTATTTAGTTTAGAAAAATAAAACCCCATACGGACAATGTCCAAAGTGGTTTTTGCAGATTTTTCCTGTAAATTGATGCGGGCAAACTAATTTGATGCCAGTGCAACCTTATCGTCACTAAATAGCTTTTGCACAAAATAACAGAGGGTTTTTTTAGCTACCATCCCTCCCAAAGTGCTAGAGAAAAACTTCTGTGCAGCCGTAAGACAGTGCCTATATGTTCAAGATGCCACAGAAATACAACACCCACCGGTGTCATCATTCACAGGGAGAGAGAGAGCCTTGGTGACAACACACTTGACAACTGGCTGAGCTGTTAACTGCAATAAAATTATTTGGAACAGAGAGGCCTGATGTTTTTATTAAGCTGGTTCTTACAAAACCGTTACTGCTGCAGAGCTTTGAGAATCATAATTTTTTTTGCCAAACTATGACACTCGTGAGTGTGCAAAAATTGAAATACCAAACAGGAAAAGAGTTTCTGTTCTTGAAAAAAAACATTTATGAGTATGAATGAGAATATTTCTATGTTTGCATGTATATACATACACATGGTCTACATATGCAGACAAATACACTGAATTATTTTCACATGGAGCTGCCAGCTGCAGCTTCAAAACCCTGAGGTTTGTGCTGGGCCTCAGCTCGAGACTGAGTGGTGTTCCTGTCAAGGAACACAAGTGAAATCCCTAAGAAGAGACCACAGCCTCCTCTCTAGTACTGGGTCACACAGAAGGTCCCAGCCATTCCCTTAGCTGCCCACATGGGAATAGAAGTATTAAAAAACCTTGGAAGTAAGATAAGCAAAGAAAAGAAATTAATTAGAGATGCAAGTTCAAACCTACTGAAAATGAAGAAAATAGTAAATTAGTAACAATTACCATTTCTAGTGGAGTCAATGCCATTAATTTTAAGGGAATTAAATGGGAAGGTGATAATGGGTGTTGGAGGAGAATCAAGTGCACCTACTGAAATCCTTCCTTCATTTGCCCCAAATGATGATTTTTTTTCTATACTCTTCATGCTCTGAATTTCTGTAGTTTAATGTGAAAAGACTCTGAATTACCGAACTTCCACTGGCCGGACTGGGAGCTGCTTTTCCAGCACATGGTGTGCGTCCTGCGTGAAGTTCTTAGCTCCAAAAGCCCAGCACTAATGAATTTTTTTCCACGATTATTTGAATTACTGTTTGGAGGTTCCAGAACCTGGAGTGACTCCAGCTTTGGTGAGTTTGACATAAGGGAGGAAATATGAAATATCTGCTCTTCCAAAGCCACAACAACCACATGAAATATTTTGCTAACACGCTTTGTATTTTCAGGCAGACTTTGCACTAAGTATATTGAGGATAGACCAGCCAGCCCCACCCTTTCCCATTTTCACCTTCTAGATCAGACTGAGAATTCCATGAGTCTGTGGACATCCCTTTCACAGATTTAACTCAAGTTTCAGCCCACTGGAATTTTGTGAACAGAAAAAGTGCAAGTACCTGGCTCACGTGACACAGATTGCACCTCTAAATATATTTATGGATCTTCCTGGAATTTGTTCTGGTAATTTGTTCTGGTAAAGCTGCATAGCTCCAAACTGAAAGGCAAAGTCTCCCTGCCAGGACAATCCATTCTTGCCACCCCATAATTGTTTCCATCTATCTAATAGCCACATAACCCAAAAAGTTCCACCTAAATGTCTAAAATTAAGATCCCGTGTTCCAATGCTGGCATTTCGACAGAACCGATCAGTTCTCAAACTTGGTTAAGTGGACACTGGCATGGAAATTTGTAGAATTTAGAGACTGAAGGGTTTTTTTCCCTTAAATATTGGAATTGTGAGTCAGACAGCATTCCCCAGGCTTCACCAAGATCACCTCCCTTCTTGCTGCGCTATGTAATGACGTGAGAAGCCTGATGCAGAGAGGAAGACAAATTCATGAAATACCAAAATAAAAATCCCATCATGCACTAAAAAATGTACATGTTTTTGGACACAAGCCATGCCATATTAGGCAAAATATTTAACTTTTCCCATGGCAAAAGCAGCTCTCTCTTCTCTCCCAAAATTGTTTTGTTTGTTTAGAGAAAAGAAGTGTTAGCCAATATCTCTGTTAAAGATAAAAATGATTGAAATTAATTTTTGCCATTTGTACATATGAATGGTGTTTCATTTTAAGCTCTTCTAGACCCTGCATCCTTCAGATTCCATGTCCAAATCTGTTACAAAAAGTCAACCAGAGGAGCAGGACCTTATAGTTAAACTCTAATTCCTCACCATTGGTTGCTGCTCAACTCTCCCTAACCTAACAACGTCTTCATTAAAATAAGAAGTGTCTAATTAAAAAAAAAAAGGTGGAGGGAAATGTCTTGTTTTTCTGTTTTGTTTTCATTGGATTAAGGTCCATGTAAAAGTAATTTTAAAATAAAATTAAGTTTAAAAAAAAAAGTAATTTGGGAAGTCTGCAGACCCGAATATTAAATCTTCTCTTCATTAAGTCAGCAAATCCTCTAAGGAATTATTCTAATGTACAGAAATTATATCTAGCATACATCGTATGATAAAATAACACAACAAGCTCACATTAACCACAGAAAGAAAATCAGGCTGCCCACTCTCACTACTCACAGCAAGCTGGAATATGCTGAGAAATGAGTCCACAAGACTTTTCACGCTTGCAAAGATGTGTTTTTAAAAATTACATCCGGATAAAACCTATACCATTGGAGGCATCTGATCCACCTCTTGTTGTGTTACTTTTGTCCTAAATATTGGCTGCAAAATATTCTATAAGCAGACAGAAAAAAAAAAAAAAAAGCTGCATTGAATTTAATATTAAGAAACACGTTTCTAATAATTATTTTCTTCGTAAAAGTTGGTATGCCTGTTTTAGCTCTCTTTTCTCTGTTTTTCAATATTTTCTAGCTTCTGCCTACATCTGCAACAGATTTGGCACATAATGTTCGCAGCTTTGTATAAGGCTCGAGTGCCTTGTAGTCGCACTGATGGAGTGTATGATTGTGGACAGATGCTTGTTTTCCTTTTCCAACTAATTTTTCCTTTCCTATCCAGACCACTTCTGGCAGTGTTGAAAGTAGGAGAGGGGCTGAGAGGTGAAGCAAACTAAAAAGGGCGGGGTCTTGGGAAGAATTACACGGAGTGTATGCGAAATAAACATTTGCAAAGGCAGCAATTTGATGTTCAAAAAGAAATTAGAACTGCCCAGTCCTATTTACACGCCCGGGGAGAGTCTGTAGATTCAGTCACCTGAGCAGCTGACAGAGCTTGGATTTCACCGTGTCCTAGTGCAGGGCACTTCAGCTCCGCCTGTTAACAAATAATTTTAATTTTGACTGCACGTTGATTTTGTCGATGGGATAAAGAATTTATGAAATTCAGACGAGCACGTACAGCTGGGCAGAGCACCAGTCGCACCAACTGCTGGATGGGTTTGGGGCAGGAAGCAGCTGAAATCCACACCCTGGCAGCATCCCTCTGTCACACCTCTGCGTCACACGATAACTCGTGGAAATGCTGAAAGAATGAATAATGTTATGAGTCTGGATTTAATGCCAGAGATCTCATGCTAGCAGGCAATTTTGGAGAGCAGGGTGCTGAGAGTTGTGTTGTGTTTCCAGCATTGCAACAACTTGTCTCAGCCCTCCACAAAAGAGGCACGAATTTTTCCACTCATCACTTTGGTTAGAACAAGGCCCTAAACAGAGAAAATGTGAAATCCCAGAACTGCAATTCTCTTTCTGGGTCCTACCCAATCTGGAGGCTTAGATTAATCACTCAAGCTCAAATTTCCACAGCCTCACTGTTCTGGGGTGCTCTGAATTTTAATGGATTAAATCATGTGAGGATTGCCAGAACTTCAGAAGTTCCTGGTGCTCTTAAAACTAAAGACTTGACTAAAGGCAGTCCAAGCCAAAACCCAAGTGGATGAACACCAGGCAAACAAACCCCACAAATCAGGCTTTTACAGCACTGTCTGGATGTTTCCTATCTGCAAAAATGACAGCAAAATCCTTTCCCAAGGCAAGATTATCATCAGATATTTACCCAGACTGTGGATGAAGGAGACTGTCTTCAAACTTTTATGAAATGAGTGGTCCCAAGGAGAAAGGGAGTGACACTGTGAGATGCCCAGCTTGCTATTTCACAAACCTCCTCGCTTTCAGGATCATTTTCCTTCTTGCATTCTCGATTTAGCCCTGTTCAGCTTCCATGCAAAGCTGCTACCTTAGTCAAAGCATGGAAAAAATTATCAGCACTATATTTTTATTGCCTTTTTTTTTTTTTTTTAATGTACACAAACGACACATCTGGCTGAAGCTTTCATCTCAATTATTAATTCTCCACTGCTCCCTGTAAAGAGAAGAAAATTCTTATTCAGGCCAGAACTCGTCCAGCAGAGTTCAAACTCGAAAAAGCAGTTCTAGCCAAGGTCAAGGAATACAAAGTGAGTCTATGAAGGCAGGTTGCAAGGAAGTCAGTAGACCTGAAGGTGATGGATGACATCTATAGGTACCTGTCCTCTGGTTACTCTTGGAAGAATAAGTTTATATCACAGTTGTCAAAGACGAAGCCTTAGTTTAAGGAGTTCATGCTAATCAGGCTGTGACTGACATTCTCCTTGGGTCTCCTTCCAGGGAAACTCCACATGAATCCGAGACACCGAGGAATCCCAAATGAGGAGGAATTTGTTTGGCGATTTTCACTGACATTTGTTCTATAACAGCTAATTTCGTGCTGATCATTTTACACTAGCAGGTCACCCCTTTGCCACTGGCCTGCTTAGACTTTGCCACTGCTTTTGCAAAGCAGACACTCACAGGAGCTCGCAGATCTCCTTGGGAGCTATCAGCTCTCTGTGGTGTCATTTCCTGAATCACCAGATCCCTGCTCCTCTCTCCTCCTCGCAGCCCTTTTCTGAAACCTGGATCTGCTCTGCAGATGGACGTGGGTTGAATGTGGAGTCTGTGGTGCATGGAGCACAGAGAAAGTGTCTTCAAGACCTTCCCTGTCCTACAAACCTGAACAAGTTTGGCTGCCTTGGGTTCCTTCCCAGCTTTTGGAACCATGAGCTGCTTCTCCTAGACTGAATGCTCCTAAAGACTCTCTTTCTGCAGCTCCTAGACGTTGCTAGGAAGCCATGAGTTCAGCTTATTGTGCTGCTCTGATTTAATCCAGATAATATTTCCACTCGCTTATGAGTTGGAATTACTTAAAGTTTTGTTTTCAGAGAGGGTGGTTTGTGGTTTTTTCTTCTTGTTTTAAATATAGGTTCGACCATCAAAAAAGCCCCACACTCTCACTGAATTAAATTACTTCTGATTTAGGAAGAAGTGAACACACACAAGGAAAGACACACATCTGGAAAATACAGGAAATGCAATTCAAGTGCTCTGAGTAGATGGTTCGAGTTACTTTTCCCAGGTAATTATTCTCTTGCTCCCCTTCTACTCACAGACATTTACTAACTGCAGCTTCACCGTCAAGCACTTCACAGACTTAGAATAGAAACAGAAGTCTTTTCAGCCTGTAAATAAGCGTGCAAACCTTCAATTTGCTATGTACTCTAAGAAAGGATCTCTGCTTTCTTTAGGGAAAGGCAACTTTTACCTGGTTTGCCTCAAAACAAATTTATGTCTTCTGCTTGCCATTTATGCTTCTGGTGCTGTGAGTTACATAGAGCTCAATTTGAACAATCTGTCTCCTAAGGGTCAATTTTCGACCTGCCAACTTTTCACAGCGTTTTCATTGCTTTTGAATGTCTGTATCCTTAAGAAATTTTCCTAATCCATTACAATTTTCAGTTTGAATAGCTGTGCTACCACAGAAAGAGTTGGTACGTGTACATACCTTTGGCAATTTGCAGTGTAAACTACCATTTTTCAGTAAATGCAAGTCTATTTTTGGACCAGTGAAAACATCTGCATTCAGATTTTCAGCCTCTGTATTGCCTGAAATACTGTGGACTAGTGGTATCTCATCACCCTACAGGGCTCCCAATTCCCAAGGCATGCATCAAGAAGAACCATGTTTGCCTTAAGCTAGAGCTAAATATTTCGGTTCGCTCCTAAAAATGTCGAGTAATTAGAAAGTAACCGCAGGAATCAATCTGCATTTGAAAATAATTCAACAGTTTGGGTGTGGCAGAGGCAAAATTTTGCACCATGGAGCTTTGCTCTGCATCGTGCCTGGAACCCTGAGCCTCAAACACGTCCTAGAGCTGGATTGTGTCCAGTCCCTTGAAAACGAAGCTTGTCCTTGTTGAGGATGCCTTCCATGCCTTGCTACAGTCACAATTCTTTAGATATGGTGATAACCCAGGGGTGAATTTTTGCCTTTGCTGATTAATCCTGCCCCAAGCACCAACAGAAAACGAGGTCCTCCACCCCGTCTGTGCTTCCCCCACAAATGATCCCTAAATCTCCCCCTACAGCCTTCCCTCCCCAGAAGGCAGGGACCCCTTCCCCCTTTGCAGCAGCCCCAGGATAGAACCCTCTGCCATTTCTTTGCCATTGGCAGGGGGTTGGCTCAGAAATTAAGCTGAAATTCGGCGTTGTTCCCCTTTCCCCTCTGGGACCAAGCCCAGCTGAGTTCCTGTGCTTCTGCAGGGAAGAAGGAAATCAAGAAGGGATTTTCTCTCCCAGATAAACATCAGATAGGCACTCCCAGCCTCAGCATCTGCCCTTTCCAAAAGGAGCCAGCCATGGGGTCAAAAAAACCCTAAATCATCACTTTTAGCAGTGCCTTCCCCGAGTGCCAGCTGTGCTCATGAATTTCACAAAGGGAAGAGACAGGATAAGAATCCACCACAATGTCAAATCCACATTTATCCTGAAGCCCCAGTTTCACATTTTCTGTTGGCCTCCTGGTTTCTGAATTTGAACTCTTTTCAGTCAAAAGAAACAATGTGATCCTAAATAATTCACCAGCAAGAAGGAAGCTGCTTGAAAATAAGAACATATCTGCAACTTCTCTCACACCTTGTCTCAAAATCATCATCTCTATTAGCAATAGCTGCATTTCATCAGCTTTTTAACATTATTTTCTCTCTTTTTTTTTGTGGGTTCCTGAAGATGCCATTGATTAAACTTCAAAACATAAAACAATGGTGAATACAAACATGCAGGATTTCTTAGGATGTCATGGGAGTGGGTTTTCTCTAAGCGATTTTTTCAGGAGCTCACAGAACCCCAACAGTTCAACATCTGCTGGTCCTGCAGCTCCACAGAGGAAGTACCAACTTATGCCAACAAAAACATCACTGCTGAATCAAATACCTGGCTTAATCCACTCCACCAAGAAACAGCAAAGTTGTGCATCTAAAACTATTTTCTTAGCGTGAACAAGAGATCCTCGATATATTTCATGTACATTTCACTCACCAAAATATTCACAGGCAGGTCAATTTTTAACTCACAACTTCCTAAAAAGTTTCAGGAAATGGGAGAAGAGTATGATTGGTATTTGCTTCACCATTCAAAAATGCCAGAACGCACCTAGTCTTCATTCCTAATATTTGGGAAATACCTTTGCAGATCCAGCTTGGATCTGTGTGTTGGAAGCTTTGGATTGAAATTTTTGAAAATCCTGCCAGTAGTTCATGCTATTTTAACATTGGCCTACAATTGCATATAAAGGCAAGCATTAAAAAAAATATATATTCATTTGAGAATTCTGAAAAATAAATAAATAAACAAATAAATAAATAAATAAATGCAGAAGGGCCATAATAAAAAGAAAAATTTTTTGTCCAATTGTGATATTGAAAATGTATTAACTTTCTCAAAATCAAATCTTGTTGAATGTCTGTAAAAATAGCTGCGTTAAAAACTGACTGTGCTAGCTAGGATATTGCTGAATGCAGAGCTATTTTACTGAAGACTCAATTTGATCCAATTCATGGTCGCACAGAGGCCAGCACTTAAACCCCCACTCACTTCACAGGGACTAGAATCCAGCACACAGATTTTGTTAAAATGTCCATATGATCCCTTAATCTTTTTACGCAAATATTTTTCCAGAAATTCCTTTTAGCATTCAGCAGCAAGTGCTATGAGTTGTGTAAATGCAATTAACTAGAATTTCAACACTGATTTTTTATATTTTTTTTTTTAAATTTACCTTTACAGTGAAGATAAGATGCCAGATTGATTTTAATCTGCCTTTCAGCTCTGCTCTCTGTGCATTTGCACATTTTTCTTTTGGTTTTGCTAACATCTGGAAACGAGCTGCAAGGGGCTGTTTTCCCCACACGAAGCAGCAGAAATTTCTTTCCCGGCCAAAGAATCCCCCAGCCACTGCTGGTGGCACTTCAGAATTGCTGCTCAGCATCTCCACGGGCGAGGAGTGCCCGATGTCACCCCGGCAGAGCCGCGTTTGCCGTGCAGCAGCTCCTTATTCCCACCGTGACCTGCGATCAGCCCTGTCCCCGTCCCACCAGGTGTGTTCGCCTGCCAACAACAAACTCGAGCCGGGCTCTTCCCACACCAGCCTTTCCTCAGCTGTCCCAGCCTCCCTTTAATTCCAGCTGCACCGGTGGTGGCCATCAAAAGTGTCACTTTGTGTTGCCTGGCTCTGTGCCAAGGACAGGTCCTGCTTTCCAGCCCCAGCGCAGATGACGCTAAAGGTGCGCTCTCTCACGACTCCCGTGAAAGCAATCCCTGCTGGAAACCCTCAGTTTCCCCAGAGCTGCCAGCAGCCCACAGTGGGAGGGAGGCACGCTGAGGCAGGGAATGCACAAAAACAAAAGGGCAGCCGCTGCCAGCAATTGAAGCACCCCAGGCTGGGCACGGCTGGCAGGCCGAAACAAAAGCTGGCTGCCACCGCGGTGGGGCCGGGCCTGGAAAGCGCCATCCCAGAGCCCTGCGTGTGCGCAGGCAGAGAGGTTCCCGCTGTGGTTTATCTTCTGAACGGAAACCACTGTGTTTCCAGCTCTCGTTTTAAGAATGGGAGAAAATTGCCCCTTCCGTGGCAGGCCTACTGATCTAATTGCCATTCACAAGACGGCCAAGTGACAGTCACTGGTGCAACATTAAGACATCCTGAATGTATTCCTTCCCACGCCCAGCGAGGAAAGAACAACAGAAACAAAAAGTGCCAGCGAGATCATTCAATTTGCATCCCTGCTTATTGACATTTCCATAGCAACTTCATTAGGAAGTCATTCCTTTTAATTCTCCTGCTTGTTTTGTTCACAAATTCCTGCTCAGTCCTCTTTCCAGTGGCGGTAATTTGCAGGAGAGTTTTTTTTGGTACGAGTCAAAGAAGTGACTCAGAAACAGACTGACAAAGTCTGGGGATCTACATTTTTCACTACAAAAAAAAGAAAGAAAAAGAAAAAGAAAAAGGAATGTGTTTGGTTTACCTTGAGGGAGTATTATGCAGATCATGATTCATGGAGGCATTTAAGCACATGCTTCACTCCATCCAAGGTAGGGCTTTAACTCACTTGACTTTCACCTGAATAGGCATCAACATGAGCCAAAAAAACGCTCTTGAATCAGGGCCTTAAAACATCTGTCAATCATCACTTACTCTGCAGGTCTATGAAGTATTAATGCACTGAGGCCAACACAATAAATAAATGAAGCCAATAATGTACAAACTGTTACAGGCAACTAAAGTAACTCAAAACATATGGGTTTCCTCATGATCATAAAGTCACTCTTGGTTTTTGTGCACTGTATATACATCAAGGCCTTTCCTCTCTCCTGTTATTTGAGTATCTTGGTAATCATCCCACCTGAAAATGTCACATAAAATCCATAGGCCCTTTTAAGCCCCTTGGGCTAAAGTCAACATTTGATCTCGGAAAGGAAACCTAAATCATCTTCTCTGGAAAGTCTTTCACTTGTATTTATAATTTTTTTTTTTCAACATTGTTCCAAAGAGCTAAAAAGGTATAATGGAATCACTGAAAATTTCCTATAAAGAAGAAATCATAAGGACAGCCCTGCAGAGAAATAAACAGCAATATAGCTAATGCAGTTTCTCTCTTTCTTTTCTCCTACAGTCTAAGGTGAGGAAACCCAAATTCTTTCCCCAAATGATTTAGCTGGGAACAGGCTCAAATTAACAGATGGCAAAAACCAATCTCATTGCAGGACAAACCAGATAAAAGCAAAAGTCCAGTATGTGAAGGATAAGGAGGAACCATAAATGAAGATACTGAAGGTATTGAAATGCCCCTGCCAACCACCTTCTGCATGCAGTCTGGAGAAATATATGCAGATATATTTTAGATGTAAACCAACAAACACCCGATTTTATAGCAAAGTCCCACAGTTTTAAGCCTTTCTGTCACATTTGAATATAGATTCTCAAACCAGCTCAAAAGGAAAAGGAAATGTAAGACATTTATTGATCTAACACAGCATGAGGATACAGGATATTGTGAGAATTGCTGTTGCTTTTGAGAGATGCAATCAAGTAAAAAAATGTATTCAGATAAGTGCTACAAATGTGGAGTTTCATGCTTACCCATTTTTCCACACCTTGTGCTTTCTCAAGTACAACACTTAAACAGGACAGGGTCTTAACCTAAAGCACCACAAAACTGTAAATCGAAGAGTTCCGAAGAGTTGCACTGAGCTTTCTCCTGAATCAGAGATTGCTTCAAATTGAAGGATCCAGATCCAAACCCAAACAACCCATTCACACTAAATAAAGTCTCTCTACTTACACACAACAGTTTCATTCCTCTTTCTTTTAGGTGCCAGTCCTACGAGAAAATCTTAGGAAAAGAGGTTTCTCCCACTCCTACGATGTACAGCACATGTTGCTTTGTACTGAATGTGTGAACATGGCACTGCTGAGCTCTTTCAAAGAGCACATGCTAACACCTGAGGATTTCTTGGAGCACAGCTTAACAGCTGACACACAGAAAACTCAGAAATACCATTCCAGCAGTGTTCCCCACCTCCTCCACTTTCTCTGAAATGCCACTGTTAAAAGATTGCTTTAATATCTCTGCTTTGATTTATTTACACTCTGCCATCCCTCATAACTGCCTTGTTATGATTCATTCTGGCTTCCCAACATTTCATCAGTCACATCCGCTCAGGGTGCAGCTGTATTTCGGGCAGAGATTTACATAGAGGGCACCAAATTTCTCAGCACCAGAACGCAGGACGTGTCCTACACGCGCATTCCACTCGGGCTGCAAGGTCATCCGGGGCAGGGGGTTTGCTTCTCTAACAAAGAGGGGGAAAAAATTAACAATCCAGGCTGCCCTGGGACAAGGCCACTTGTTTCCTCCGCTGTGACAGAGCCTGACATTTATGTGATGTCAGTATAAACTGCGTGACATTATTCCGTGGCACACCATGGCACGCAGCAAGAATTTATGGCCTCGTCTGACATAATCTATGGGCTTGGTTTTAAGCTCGGGAAAATATACACTGCTGATCCTTGTCTGGATGTGATGCCTCTGGAGAAGGTATTTTCCTGCCTTGTATCACTTTTATCACTAATTGTGACAGTTGCTGTTCAAAGGGCAACTTGCATTCAGAAAAAAAAATCATCACAATTGTATCTCAGATACTGTGTTTTGGTCATTATCAATGAGTGAATGCTGATTCTTCTGTGGAAATCATTACCCTAGAAGAACAAGGAGAAAACAAAAAGATGAATGATCAAATGAAAATTGAAAGGAATTAATTTTGTCTCCAAGGAAGTGTGTCAGCAGTGCAAGTGAATAAAGGCTTCCAAGAACAGCATTTCATACAGTTTTTAGAACTTTCTGTTTTAAAATGGAACAAACTGCCAAACAAACAATTAAAAATCCACTTAGAATAAATAAAACTTTAGCTGTCACAAAATTAAAACTTCCTTATTATATTGTTAAGCCTTAATAAAGCTACATATTATAAAAACAGTAAGAAAAAAAATTGAGGGGGAAAAAATGTACTACAGAAATACAAAAAAGAAAATCTTCAAGCTTACTCATTTTAGCCATTCTCATGCAAAAAAAAGATCTATCTCAGTTAAATTTTCTGAAAAATGTTTTGCTTTTCACGAGATTTCATTTCCCAGTAGAAAGCACTTCAAATAAAAAATTTTCAAGCACTGCTTGGAATTTATAGGGTTTGACAAACAGTGTTTGTCTTGTACTTCAGATTTTTGTATCATCAAGAGCTACCATGACACAGATGAGCAATAAAATAAACAGTGTTACTTCAGAATTGATCTTGGTTTTATAAAGATTTACAGATTGTTAGTAATTTTCCAACAAATCCATCTTTCACAGAGAAGTTTGAAACGTTACGACTTCTAAGCGGTGCCAGCTGCTTTGAAAAATACATTTAGAGATCCTTTAAATTTAAAGGCTAATAAAATACAGATTCTGGAAGAGGGAGGGCAGTCAGGGAGCTTCTGCCCTCTCTCTTAGCATGGATTATTGACAAAAAAGTGTTGGAATGGGTCTCATAGAAATGAGAAGGAGGAAAAGAGCACAGAAGAACAACTGTGACAGTGTTGGGTCAAAATCCTTGAGTGACAACCTGAAGGGACATGGTGGCATTTCCCTGTGAGCCTGGTGCAGGATGGGGTCCTACTGATGGGGATGCCCATTAATTAATTACTTGAAAAGCGTAAGAAAAATAATTAACGAAGCCTATTGCAAAAAAAAATTTAAAAAAGAAGAAGTAATGGATAGGGAAAGAAAAGGTGCAATAAATTCTTTTATGGCGATGATAATTAGCAACTGGAACAAACTGCCAAAAACTGGGAGCAGATTTTTTTTCATTGCAAGAAATTTTCCCATTTGAACTGGAAGAAGTCATAAGATATTTGATTTGTGAAACAAACAAACATAAACAGTGGCGCCTTCTTAATTAGCTAAATTAGTNTAATTTTTTAATTTGAAAATATTCTAATTCAAACAAGATTCATTGCATGTCATAAAATATTTGATTTGTGAAACAACCAAACATAAACAGAGGTGCCTTCTTAATTAGCTAAATTAGTAACTTTTTTATTTTTACTTGTCTTTATTTCTTCTTGGAGCTGGAGGAGTTGGAGAACCGAGGCCCTGTGCCATGTGTTTTCCCCAAGAGCACACTGTACCAAAGACAAAAAAAAAAAAAAAAAGAAATTCAATAATGTTGGGAAGAAAAGCTGAGTATTTATTTTGATTTTTCTGGCTCCTGCTCATATGTTCTCCACACTCAGGACTGGGAGGCAGTGCAGTCCATAGCACAGTGATGAGGTGATCCTTCATGTCATCCTGAGTGACAAGAATTTCTGTTATCCAGGTTGGACCTTTTGATCTCACCACAGCTCTGTGTAAACCTCAGGACTTCCTTCACGCAGACAAAATCAGAAAAACAAAATAAACCCCAGATCCATCTCTATTTTGTTTCCAGTGAACTCTATCTGTTTGAAGTAGAGATGACTGTTTTCCCAGAAAATAATAAATATTCTGCTTGGAATTTATTTACTTTTAGGTGATATTGGCAGAGAGATTTTGCCCTTCAATTCAGATTTCCATAAGAAACACTGGAAAAATTAAAGAGTTCTTTACCTTAACCTTATTTCTACCTTGAAGTGAAGAAATGTGTCTGTAAAGACACATTCTTAGTAAAAATCTGAGTGAAGTACTGGAAAGGCACCAAAGTTACCCAAATGCCCTCTCTTTAGATGTCTGTGCTTCTCAGACTCATCAAGCTGTTTCCTTCTGTGTTTCCTGGCACACCGAGGCACAAATTAAATTGCCTCTCTTCCACTTGGAAAGCAAAAATCCGCAAAGTTTCTATTTGAATAGAAACCTTGTCCCTGTTCTGCCCAAGCTTCAACGCGAAGCCCCGTGACACACGATCCAGCCGCGCGTTAAACACACCAGGGCAGGATGGCCCATGCCGGGCCCTGAATTCACCACTGAGCCTCCAAAAGGAACCTGATTCCCTTTGTCCCTGGGTGCCACGGAGAGCTGATGTCATGGAATGCCTCTGAGGAGGAATAATGCCATCAGCGCTGTTTATTTAATTAGTAACGAGGGTAAAACCCTCCTAATGCAGCCTGATCAAGGGTCAGCTCGAGGGGTCTTTATCTGAGCAGGGGTAGCCTTCAGTGGCTGAGGCTTAATAATAATCTCTAGACTTCAATTTCCTACTAATAAAGGGTAATATAATGTAGGGTAAGCCTTCTTATTTGTTCAGATCTTTTTAACCACTGAGGAGCTAATATGCAACAACTGAACAAACAGTGGCCACACAGGTTTCATTTTTAGGAGCACAGATGACCTCTGATGAAAGAAATGATCAGTCAAGCTCTGAGGCAAGGATGGAAAGCCAGCTAGAAAATGCAGTCTTTTCTTTTCTGCTGTGCACCTAAAGGAAAGTAAGTTACCCTTAAATAACCATTTATGAGATCAAGTAAAAGTGCCTGAAAATGACTGTTGAAAATACTAAAAAAGTGTTATGGCTTGCAGTGAATTTGTGTTCCAGGTTCTAATGAACATTGCAAGTATATTTTACTAAACTGAGTCTGTAGAGATCTGAGGGTTTTTAGCATTTCATTTGTGATGGAGATGCTGAAGTCTGAACGTTTTCTCTGTACAATTTTAATAGCACCTAAGCTCACGGTGTTGTTTACTGCCACACACACTATGCCAAATATCTGCTAAATTTCAGTCTGCCTCAGGAAACTCCTGCCTATGCAGCTGAAACACAGAAGATTTTTCCTGCTACAGAAAAACATGACTAAAACATTACTTTTCCCTTGTTTGTTTTTTTTTTTTTTTAATTTTAAAGTCTAGATACTGCAGTAGCCTCCAGATGTCAGGGCCAATTTCAGTACAAATGCAAGACAGCAGAGACATGTCCAACATGCCCACTTGCTGGAGGGAGAAAATAATTCTCTTTAATCCAGGATTTTTAAGAATGTGTTCCCCAATTTTTTTCTTCTTGAAACTCGTGGGGTTTTGTTTGCAGCATGCCCACAGGTGTCTGAGTTTGGTTTGCAGTTCTGTGCTTGCCCACCGTTCTCTGGAGGCCACCTGCCCCACCTTTCCTCTTAATTTGCCACCTTCTAATTTACCTGGATGGGTTCTCTGGCAGCACCTCCCTCAGAGATGACCCCGAGTTCCCACTTCAGAATTTTAATCCACTGAGTCTTTTTCCCTGGGGCGGGTGATCAATACCGAGAGTCAGATTTATGTCCCTCTAAATGTATTAGTTGTGAAATAACTGTTGCTATAATCTCAGGAAAGAGGTGCAATAAAAGCAATGTTATTACGTTTTTATGCCGCTCTGACCAGAATAAATTTGAAGACAAAGTTGGTTAAATCAAATATTGAAAACATTTGCAAACATGCTGCAGTATTTTATCTACACTAGATTCCTTTTACCTGTGTATAGAAAGAAAGAAAAGAAATTAAAGAATATGGTCTCCAGTGAACAGGAAATGTAAATCCTATTAATGCTTATAGGAATCACACCTACACATTTAAAGGGCAATATAGAAGACCTTTAAATTGATTACCTAACAAATGACTATAAAATGAGGATAACTTTTTTTTAAAGCACTACATGACTCTATTTCAAACTCCACATTTCATGGATTTTACAGCCCCGGAAGCAGAGCTTGTAAAGGTTATAAAAAATGTGAACAATATAGAACAATGGAAAACAGCACAAGAACTTAGTGTTTACCAAAATAATAACAATAATAATAATAATCACTAAAAGCTATGGTTAATTCAACATCAATAAAATAGGTGACAATATGGTTGTAATCATCAGGCAGAGGCACTATACTGGATAAAGATGGAAGTTCTGGTGGTATTAAAGTAACTTAAAAGCAGCTAATTAAAAGGCCAAAGAAATTAAATAGCAGCAAGGCTATGGAGCATCTCTGGGAAACCTGCACTGGGCCATTCTGAAAGATCTAATATTGTTGTAAACAGCAAAAAGCCTGCAGCGTGAGAGAGAGAGGGAGAAGGCCACAAAGGGAGGCGATAATACCAAATCTCTTATTTAGCAAAAACATGATCTGAAGGAATCTGATGAAATTCAGTGACTCTCTCAACCTCATGCTTAATTTTACCTGCAAACATCCTCTAATGGTGCAGAATTCTCAGCATTTTATCCTCATTCTCCCCTTGCAGCAACGTAAGAAGGATTATTTAAGATATTGGTGGGAGCAAATGCCTCTCCAATTCCTTCCAGAAATGTTTGATTCCAATGAGTCCTGACTCAGTGAGAATTTAGATGATTTCACACAAGGTTATCGACGAGGTGTTTGAGGTACATACCCTCTTCAATCCTTTTGATGGCACAGCAGCAGTTTGCTTTCTGTTCATGCATTTCATAAAATGTTTTTGTTATCAACACCACCCTTCTCATCATCCCAGTTCTGCTCTTTCACATATTAAACTCCTCAATGCCGTGGATTTCTGGTCTCCATTCTGACTGGTTTCCACAGAGGAATTAGCAATATTTTTTCCTCTCATCTTCAGACTGACACAGTTTCTGGTGAGTGTGAATGAGAAACCTGCAGCTGGATTCCCACCCTCCAGTCCCTCTCTGATGACAAGCAGGAAACTTTCCCCAGGCAGATCCTCAGCCAGCAATGATGGAATAAATCTGTAACATCATCTCCATCCTTGCAGAGCTCCTAGGCCCTTTCTGCTTCATTTTTCACTGTCAGTGGCATGGCATAGACAGTGACTTGCTAGACTGGAAGAGGTTGCATTGCAAATTAATAATGACCTAGCTAAAGTAATTAGCTAAGGACTGATTGCATCCTATGTCCTCAAATGCTGTAATCAGCCTTCAAAAGCAGGCACAGTCAAACAACATCAAAACTTAGTATTACTTGGGAAAAGAAAAAAAAAAACAAACTCAAATAAAATAACCCAACTGAAAACCCCAGGCAGTCTTTTCTCAATCTTGGTTAATAAAATAAGCTACAAATTTATTCCTTGACAAAAAGCAAATCCTATGATCACATAAAAAATGCAGGAATTAAGTATTTACTCACAACACAACACAGGATGTTTCTTACATGTAATGCTTGTACATAAAAATATCATTATTGTTGAGTTGTGCAGGTCAAAGAGATGTCCAGGTTACAGGGTCCTGTGCAATTTGGACTGCAAACCTCTGATTTTCAGATTGCTGACTTTCTGCGATGCAAAATGAAATAAGCATGAAGTCTTTATCCTGTACTGCTTGCACAATCAGATCATTAGATAATTAAAACAACAAAAGACATGCAGAAATATTGGCTATAGATGTAAATCAATTACTCCAGAAGCAATTACTTTGGATCTAAATTAGCCAGGGTTATATGGGAGATATATAATATTTAATTTGCTGTATGACTCTGGCACAAATCCAGTCAGCAGCGGCAGCAAACAAAAGTCACCACTTCTCATTCAAGGTAAAGAACATCCCAATCACTCTCTGTTGGTGACTCCGGCTCTTCAAGCGAAGATGCAATTAGTGCTGCAACAAGTTATGGCATGGAAAGAAAATTGTTCCATCACAATTTGACTCAGAATGAAAAGAGCTGACCAGAAGGCAGAATGAGAACTGGGATAACAAACCCTTCCAGGAGCAGACAAAGTAAGGAAGGGAGGATTTCTTTCACAAGTGTTTCCTCTATTCTGAAAAGCTCCCTCTATTTGCTCGTGGCAAAATTCACTGCAACACTTCATGTTTTCTTTTTCCCCAGTCTGAGCTTGTGCCACCTTTCTCCTGCCTTTCTGGGATCTGCTGCCTGGCCCCCAAGCCCCCTAGTCCCTGCCCTGCCCAGGGCAAAGCCCCAGGAGCAGCTTGGATTAGGGTTGCTCAGGGCTCAGTATATGGTCAGCTGCTTTGGGCAGTATTTTCTGTTGTTAAAGAGGATCTTCCGCAGGCTGTGCTCTGGAATTTTCAGAGGAAAGATTTGCATTTTCACCTGTTTACAAAAAAAAAATTAAAATCTTACTCCACAGCTATATAAAAGCGTCTTTCCTTTCTCAGCCAGTCACCCAGATTTGGCAAGGGCTGCTCTAGCACACAGCCCAAGAGCACCAGGGAAAATCTTCACCACCACGTTCAAGGTCACTTTGCATGGGCAGAACTGCACAATGATTGGTTTTACTTCTCCAAAAGCCAAAAAGCCCCTTGAAAACAGCTGCAGCTCTAAGAGCTCTGATGTTTGGTTGATGTGTGTGTTACTCCTGCCCCAGGAAGAGAAGTCTCTGTGTAAGTGACCACAGAGCACAACCCTGAGGTACAGCTGGACATCATCGGGGCAGGCAAAATGCACTCACGTTAGTTGTAGGACATGCAGCATCTCTCACATGTCCCAGAGAGCTTCAAAAAGCTACATAATTTCAGATAAATTAATTTCTGTGTCAGGCCAATGCAAATCTAAAGTCACAGTTAAGCCTTTTCTTTTTAGAGGGAAACCCAGTGAACAGCAATATAAAGTTTCATTTTAATTCCCCTTCAGAGTGAGAGGAAGTAGGGAAAAGAGGAGAGTTGGGGTCTTTGGTCAGAGGGAGAGAAGGTAATAAAATGCCACAAAAGGAAAAGGGTGATAGCTGCAGCTCATCAAAAAGAAAATTGCTCAAAATACCATAAGCAGTTCTAAGAAAACCTCAAATCCCCCTCAAGAACTTAAAATAGGACAAAACTGGGGCTTGGAGTTGTTTCGAATATCTTTGTGCTGCTAAATCAACTCTCTCTCAATGTACATTTAATCTGCTCCTCTATAAACAAACATTTGAGTGAGTAAAGTTCAAGGACAGGGTAGGGATGCAGAAAGGTTAGTTTTGGGAGCAGGCCTCTCCAAACCAGTAATTGCAAGTCAGGCTTTGGACAGCTAGCCCCTCTTAACACCCGAAATGAAATAAACTATTAATCAGGGGGACAGAAGCTTTTGTCATGCCTGTGCCTCAGCCCCCACCACCTCCTGATGAGGGGAGTCACAGCACAAAGCCCCCATCCCTGATCCTGTGCAACTACTGGAAAAATAAATTACAGAGCTAGGAATGTGAGAGAAAGAGCAATTAAATTTCCCCCCCCCCTTTTTTAATCAAGGACTGTTTTGCCTCGGGGGCTTGGAGGGATAGGAAATCAGGCCTTTCAAGCTTCTGCAGAGCGTGCTTCGGAAAATATCTGTAACAGACATCGCCGTCCTTTACAGATTGTGCTCTGCCCTTTTTTCCTTTCCCTTATGGCACACGTGTGGGGGGAGATTTGTTAGACCTTAAACTTGTCACAAACGTAGTCGCTAACCATTTGCCCCCGTGTTCAGATGCTCTCGCGATTGCTTTCCCCAGTAATTACTCAGTGGGAATGTCACAGCAAGCTCCATAAGTTACAGCTAATCACTCTTAAGTGCTGGAAGCAGGACTGTATTTGTGCAAAGAAACAGCGATTGGATACGGTAAGCAGATGGCTGCTCCTTGTCCTGTTACCACACTGAGCACAACAGATTAAGCCATGATGGATTTATCAGCACTGATGGATACATTAACACCATACGCTTTTATGGAATAAATAGCTTCTGACATCTCGTCGTAACTTCTGATGCCCCAATTTTTCAAAATCTGGGTGGTTGTTTCTTTTTTTTTTTCAAATGAAATCATAGATGTTTCCAACAAAGCCTGTAGGTTTTTCTGTGATCTCCTTACAAGCTGCATCTCAGTACCTTATATTATGAAAGACACGATTAAAATCTCAGAAATAGTTGAAGAAATCCATAGCATTTCTCTCACCCATAAATTCAGTGTGCTAGAAGCTTTGTGACAATAAATTCTTGTAACTGATAAGTGCCAGTATTTTAAACTGACGAAAGCATTAGCTCATTTGCCATATCTTGAGAATAACGTATTATATTATGCAAACAGCAGTAAAACAAACACAAGTATCCAAACCCTTTTTCTCCCTGATTTATAGGCTGACCTGTTGGCTGGAGGACTGCACTTGAAGGCTTAACTGCTATTTTGCAATCCTGGCAGAAAACATACCCTCAGATTTCTCAAAAGCCCTCATCTCATGAGATGCAGAAGGGATAAAAAAGTAAGCAATTTTCGAGGAATGTGGGTGTCAGCTGCCCGGGCTGCTGCTGCCAGTAAATGAGCAGTGAAATGTTTAATGGGTGCACTGGTGCACTGACACGGCAGACACTTCAAACCAGGCTCTGATCAGCCATACAAAAGCTGATCAATAGGTATTCATTTCTAGTCCTGCTGCCTCTAGAAAGGCAGAGCACTGGCTGCTTAAACTGCAATCAAACTGGTGACAAACCCATGTGCTTTCTGGGGACAATAGGCATTTTGGGGTTTCTATTCAGGTGCTCACAGTAGCAGAAAACAGGCAGAAAAGGCCATTCAGTGTCATCAATCAGAACCAGCCGCCTGTGTGTGTGCACTGCTGCACCTTCTGCACTCCTCCCTTCGTGTACCTGAGTTCCTGTACAGGTCATCAGCCTGGCGTTTGCTAATTGCTCGTCTGCAGCCTAGATTTTAATCACCTGATCCATCAAAAGCCCTCCTTCCCCTGCCCATATTCATCTTGTCAGTTAGTGACATTTTTTGTAATGAAAGCAGCAGATCTATTGATAGCATCCCTCAACAGAGTGGAAGGCATCCTGCATTAGCTTTGTCTTCCAAACCAGCCTGTTCTATTACAATTGACCTTCTCCTCTTGATTACCACACAAATCATAGTCCTCTCCCCACTCCTCCCCCTGCTTCCCTTCCCTCCCACCCCCCAGTGTCTCAGTTTATTTCTTCTGTAGCCATTCAACTGCCTGACTGCAGCTAGTAATTGGATTCGTGTTTGGAGCACAGCTTTCTACGTACAAGTCTGGAATAATTCAAATAGGACCCTGGCCTACGGCTGAGGCCATATGTTAATTTCAGATTTGAGTTTGTAAAATCTGGAGTACCCTGACAGGGGTATAATCCATTTAGCAGCACAAAATCCTGTCCTGTTTGGAACCTGCACTTATTCTCTTCTCTGGAAGTTAAATTTCATTTCACTACTCTTTTAAGGTGTTAAGGGCAAGGCAGTTTTATTATGGTGCCTTGGTGAAATGCAAAGGTGATGTTACTTTGGCAGCTGTCTTGATTCACTTTAGGAAACCATTTGAGCAGTTTTCACGATAACACAATAATCAAACACCATAAAACAATAATAACCCAACCTGACAGCATTCTTTGTGTATACAGCAAACCATGGTGTCTCCAGAGTCCGAAACTCACCACTGGGACCAAGCTCAGCGTAACCAAGCTGTTACACAGAAAACCCAAAGTGAAGTTAGTGGTGTCAGCTTTCCTGCCACACATATTGCTTGATTTCAGCATCAGTTTACTCACCTAAAGTTAAATGACAGAGAAATGAAATGCAGTCAGGTTCATCTTGCTGCAGCTCTGAGGGTGTGCAGTTTCTCCCTTTGTGTCTCTCAGTCCCTCAGAGAACCAGCCCTAGATTTTCTACTATTTATTAAGCTTACAGAATTCAACTTATCAACAACCTTTAAGGCTCCCGAAACCTTAAAAAAAATAAAACTGCCATAATCTCCACTTTCAGTGTTCCCATCATGAGAAGGAAGTAGCTGTTGGCTCCATCCATGGTGTCCTCTTCCTACAACTCAGCTCTTCGAAACAGCAGAGATTTCCTAATCTCCTCCTAATCAAGAGTTTAGAAATTAGGCTCAGCTGTTATTATATCCTCTCCATTAAAGTATTTTCTTCCTAAATCAGTTCATTACTTGAGTTTCTCAGTGTATTCCAGCTTGAGACCAGGCCTCCACCTCTCTTTAAACCTCTGTTTTAGCTGCCAGGGGAGCAGAGAGTTTTGAAAGCTCCTGTGCTGCCTCCCAGGTGTGTGGTTGTACAGATGGACACCAAAGGTGCCTTCACAGACCGTCAACCAATGAAACAATCAGCCTGAAGCAACTCGTTTTGGCCTCTACATCTTCCAGAATATCAGAAAAATGTCATCTTGAGAAAATATTTCAAAGTTTTGACATTTGACTGAGGGGTCATCTCATCGCAACTGAGCAGCTTTTGAGTTTCTGGCGATAAAGCACCTGCCTGTGATGTGGAGGATCTGGGTTATGCTTCCAGCTCTTCTGGATTCAGAGCAAACTGAGAGCACAGGGGCCTCTGACATCACTGGGAAACGTGCTCTGGCTGCCCTGCCAGAGCCAGCTTCGCTGCTCCATTCGTGTTATCAGCTCTTCTGTATTTAGCACTCTGTCTACCACGTGCGCACTCTGCAGTTCCTGGTGGGCTGCACGGAGTTCAAAGCAGCGCCTTGAAACTCCCCTACAGAAAATTCAACTCTCCCTTGTTCCCATTTCACCCCATGTTCATTTCCAGGCCTAAATTTTCTGGCCGAAAATATCATCCAAAGTGACACGTTGCTGCAACAACATTCCTTTGGACAACTTGTCATTTCCAAATGGCCTTTCTCCAGGGAAGGGTAGCTCTGGAGCAGCACACCACCTCAGGAATCAGCCAAAATTAGCCAAAGTGCCACCAGAATAACAGAAGAACTTTGAAAGTAGTTAAAATTTTCTTCTCCTCCCCTCCAAGGCTCCTGCATAAAGCTGATCACCGCCACCTCTTTTGTCACTAAAGGTCTGAACTTTAGGTTGATAATGCTCACCTGAGCCCTTTGGCTCATGTTATCTATTTGCATAAAGAATGAGAAATTAAACTAGTTACTAAACTTACAGAATTCAACTTATCAACAACCCTTAAGACTCCTGAAACCTTAGGAAAAAAATAAAATTGCCATAATCTCCAATTTCAGTGTTCCCATCACGAGAAGAAAGCAGTTGTTGGCCCCATCCATGGTGTCAGCTTCCTACAGTGTAGCTCTTCAAAACACCAGAGATTTCCTAATCATTTTTAAACTGCTGATTTCTGACTCTTTTTTTTTTTAATTTCTTTGCCTCTGGGACTTCATAACTAAAATCTGCTTCTGAGGTTTAAATGCTGGTGATGGCCTGATTTCCTCAACTCTACAAACAGGAGTCAGCAGTAAGCAGAATTTATCTTTTCACCTACATCCATCCTACAAATAAAACGGGGTTTGTTCTGCACTGCCTGATTGAAAGTGTACTGAAACGAATGGAATCTCTCTATTGCTGACAACACCAACACTCTTTGTGGTGGATCTTCTGTCATTTACTTTCCCTAAAATTGCAGATCCTAAAAGTTAGCAATGAAGTAAAAAGCTCATCTTCCTCTTTCTCATTTTCATTTACCACTCACCTTGGGAATTCCTACCACTACCTCACCCTGAAAGCCTGAAAATGTTACAGAAGTGAGCTTTAAAGCCATTAAAATGACAGAAAAAACCCCTTTTTCTTCCCTTCCTCCTACTATTTTATAGCTTTAAACTCTTGGCAAGCTGAAATGCCCTCCAAATCAGGATGAGAAAGGCCATTTCTGGCCATGCAGTGATGGAGAGCCTCTTCACAGGTGCTGATCAACTTTCACCTCGCAGCAGGAGGTTGGAAAGGTCTGAAAAGGGACCAAGGAGCTCCTTCAGACTGCAGGGTGTGATTCACCTCCTAACAATTCTTCTCATTGCAGGTGAACTCACTTGGCCAGACATTTCTGTCAGGTTTTTGGACTGAACGAACTAAAATTCATTTCAGGGGAAAAAAATCCAAAAACAAACAACCCACATAAAAGAACAAATTCACTTGTGACAGATTACATCTCTCTTGGTGGTCATGCAAACAATTGGAAAATAAAGAATGCAGGTGCTACCAACTGTATTATCTTAGTATGTGAAATTTGCCTTAAATTTACATCACAATGTCTCTACTAATGTAATAAAACCATAATTCTGTCTGTGGGAAACAAAACCTGTCAATACACTTATAAAAAGTGCCTTACTGCACTTATCTCAGTCAACATTTATTCTGTGAAATGTAATCAGGATGTTAAATGTTTCTGGAGGTTTGAGATGCCATATTTTGCCATCTGTTCTGATTATTTTTGAATAATTTGGCAGATCTTGCTTTTGTTGCTGAACTACAGAAGCAGATTTCACCAGTCTGA
>VZTF01002316.1:60270-71440 GCA_013397755.1 Cnemophilus loriae
AAAGCAAAATTCACCAGTCTTAATTTCACTAAAAAAAAAAAAAAAAAAAAAATAGATGGTGTTTAGTTCAAAACGCCAACATTAGAGTCACATACCAGTAGGATGCAAGCAGAAGTCCAGAACATCCAGGCTAGGGAGATAAAGCAGAGGTAAGTCTTCACAGTTCTCTCTGGGGTGACATAAAAGTGAGGAAAAAATAGCAGACACAGACAGGTGCTGGCATTATATTGTGCAGTATAGTCTTAATTTCCTGGCTTATTTTCCTTGAAGAATTCTAAACTAATTTTTCAAGTTATTCACCTCTTGATTAGAGCATCTGAGACCTTCACCCGGGCCCTCAAAGGGAGAGAGTCATTATTGCCCTTTTTCAGATATGGAGAAACAAGACAGGAGGCAATAAATGACTTCCCTAATGTCACACAGGACATCTGAGGGAAAGCTGAAGGCAGCACCCAGGGATCTCCAGACCCAAACTGGAACGTTGGGAATTATCCTGAATCTTTTTGGAACAGTCACCACGAATGGAGCTGCACTGTTCTAGGACGTGGAAAACCCACTGAAATGCTGGACAGAGTCCAATGCAATGAGTTTCCTACTTCCTGCTACAGCATGAAGGCTAAGTACACAATATTAGGCTACTGGAAAAGTAGAAGAAGCAGGATGACCCAATATGAATTGGCATTGAATAGTGCACAGCAGATTGCCCAGTTATTTATTTTGAAGATAACTCAGTCACTTCAACCTACCTCATCCAAAACCACTCTGATTTTGAAGGAGAAAAACAGAGCGAAACAAAAACAAACCCCAAAACCCAGCTGGCATTTAAGAGCCACGTGCTCTGATGCAGTTTCTGACACTGCTGGGCACATGACCTTCAGCAGGTCCTTTCCTACCCTGCCTCATTTTCCCATCTGCGAAAGAGACCAGACATTCCTGCCTCTGCTGTGAGAACCGATGGGTATTTGCACAGCTTTCTGACTGTAACAAAGGCCAGGAAGAGACAAAACATCATCTGAAGGCTGACCATGCCAGGGTTTGTGATATGATGACTCCCACGTGTATTAAATTTTCTGGAAACAGCAAACAGGAACTTCAGTAACAGCACCAGTAAGGCTGCACTGACAGCTTGCATAATATGTACGAAAATGTGCTTGATTCAGTGCTTGAATCAGAGACAGAAAGGAAGAGTGTACAAGGTTGCTGGGTTTGTTTTTTTTTTTTCTTCAGAGCGTATCTCTGTGCCAGTGCTGGTCCATGATCAAATCAGGGCTTTCATCCGCCAGGCTTAGGTAAGGCTCAGGTGCAATGTGCTCTGGCTTGGATCTCCCTGCACAGCCTGCAGTGGTGCCCTTACAGCCAGAGCACTCAGCAAGCACAGGAACACTGCCTTTTCATCAGCTGAGGAAATAATAACACTTCATTATCCCCTGCACACAGTGAACACGCTGAAGTGACTCAGGAATAGCAGCACTGCTATTTTTGTCCCCGTGCACTGGAGCAATGTGTGGTGTGGACAGGAAGGATGAGGCAGCCTCCCCTCCTGACTCTGCTCTGGCACCCCCAGCAGGGTGTGACACCAAATTCCTCGTCAGAGAGGATCCTCCCTCTGCCAGATCACCAGATGATTTCCATTATTTCATTGATACCACTGCAGGGATCAAGACTAGAGAAATTTATTCTTATTTCAAACTTCACGACAGTTTTTAAATGCAATATTTTCAAAGACTGCTCTTGGTTTGGGGTATACAATGTAAGGTCTGACAAGGCCAATGAGTCACTATAAAAATCAGAATACAGGAGCAGGACATTATTCACATGAGTTTCTGTGACATATTTCTTTAGGAAAACCAAAACCAGTCTGTGGTAAGCAAGACCCATTACTCTTACCCATTCTGATAGCATATAATATAATACTGACTTCTAAATTGCAGTAACTTCCTTCAGCACCATAAAAATACACATACAAACCAGGTATTTTAGTATATGAGACCACATTCATATGACTTCTATCATTAAAAAAAAATTTAAACTAACGTAGGTTTTTTTATTTGTGCCAGTCTCAATAAAATGCTAAAAAAACGCTAAAAAAATTCCCAGCATTTGCTTGCAGTCTTTCACAGGGACAATGGGAACATTCCTACAATGTTCAACGGAAGCATTTTTTAGAAACTTGCTTTTTGTGAAGCATTCCGAATGAAAATTTTGATTTTCTAATCAGCTGTAATGGTAATTGCAATGCTAAAACAGAATTCATTCCAGACACAAAGAACATGCAGAAACAAGCAGTGGATCAGTCAGTGGACCACACTCAGCTGTGGTGTAAGCAAGAGATTGTTAATTTTACTGAGAAAGGAAGCAGAAGATAGCAGGGAAGGAGAGACAAATAAATGAGAACTCAGAAGGACATGGCAGATTGCCGGTAAGAGATGGAGTGTAAATTGAAGTTTACATAAGGGCAAAAACAGAAAGAAAGATCAAAAGGAAGATTCCCCCAAGCTGCCTTGAAGGTGAGATACCGAAAAGTTTTTGTTTTAACAAAAATATTAACGACAACAGCAATATTCCTCCAGGAAGCACAAAACCAGCCATTAAAAAGACCTGGGGGGGAAAATAGGGAAGACTTAGCATATTTCCTGATTTAGACCCTCATAAATCAAACAATTAAGTAAGTAATTAGGATAATTTCACTCTTCAAACCTAATGCTGACTAAGATGCTGGGCCGAATGCATCTCCTGTGCAAGTGAGCATAACCCTCATTACCTTCAATTCAAATTACACAGCTAAGATACATAAACAAATACAATTTACAGTGGAATTATGGGCATGAGATGGCACCTGGGGAGGTGGCTGCCTGAGAGAGGCTGGAGCATCTGGGTCCTTTCCTGAGCCTCACGGAGGTCTCAGGATGTGAGGGATTTCAGGCTCACCAGGCACAAGCTTTAGCCTGCAGCTTGCAAATGCCATCAGGTTCCTCTTCAATCTGTGCTCTGTGAAAGCATCCTCTCCCCCACACCCAACAACCATTCAGCATGTTCAGTTTGTCAGTCAGATCTGGATTTGATACTTTGAAAAACGATGACGTTTCCTGCGAAGTGTGGCAGTTCCTGTTCCCATCAAGTGCAAGTGCAGCTTTATTCCCATCATCGCTTGCCATTCAGAGGCTGGGAAGAGGCAACTTTTTGTTTTGCTTTCCATCCATCTCAGTAAGTTGCAGGAAAGATTAGCAGCGAGATTGTTCCTTTGAGGTTAGAAGTCCATGCAGAACAGTCCTGTAACCTGCAGAGCAGTCAGGACCTAAATTTGAACACAAATACCAGCTGTCTCTGAAATATCTCCTTAACATCAAGTCCAGCAGTGTTCAAATACCTTGAGACATTTTTATGTTTAGCATCTTGAAGTCCAAGCCTTCTTTGGCAAGACATATTCTTATCTAGTCTTTACACACGAGTCATCAGGGGAAAATCCATCTGTGCATCCCTCTCTTCCTAAACAAGCAGCACTACATCAATTGGATTCTCATCTCAGAGATGTTCGAAGACAAAATAACATCATGAAAATATTACAACACGACATGGAAATGGTTACAAACAATCACATCCTTACTTAAAAATATGCCTGCAGAGAAAGACTAAAAATCTCTAGCCTTGACTGTGGAATAAACCCCAAGTAGGTCAATTTCTGTCTTTCAGATTCCAAGAGTTATATGGCTGGAAAATTGTATCTAATAAAAGGTATAACTCAGCTAATTAATATCCTCGCTCATAAATTCTCACAGAACTCACCCAGCAATCACAGTAAGTGCTGTAAGTGTAGGGTGAACAGTCTTTCTATAAATCCATGTCTGCCAAAGCAGGTTAAAATACTTTTAAGTGAAAATTTTAACTGAGGAACTATTGCATAGTTTATATTAACACATGTAAAAAATGTATTCCCAGAAGAATACTCTCATATTGCCTCATCACAGACTGCAAAGTTCTGTGCTGTGTTTATTTCCAGGAGGAAAACACAAAATGCAGACAGGAAATCCCACATCCAAGGGGGGAAAATGCATATTTAACAGAGGAATTCTGCATCCTCAAATTACAGCTGAATCCAGTACTATGAGACATCCTTCAAGAACCTGTTTTTTTTAAGGAGCTGTACATAAAATCCTCAAATAGAAAATTAGATGGCCTGAGACTACTCAAATTGTGTAGCACGGAAGATTGTGAACATTTGCTGTTGACATTGTACCAAGCACACAGCCATGAAGGCTGAAATTAAGCATGTCTTGGCCTGCTCAGATTAGCTATTTATTTATTTTTATTTTTTTTTTAGTTTGTATTTGAAGGCTTATTTGAAATGGAGCTTGAGGAAGGATGCCTTTGTACAACCTTCAATAAAGAAATATCCACATCAGAGACAAAATTGTAATTGAGCTCCTTTCTAGTAATCTATACAAAGAGGCAGAGGTCTAAAGGAAAACACAGATCAAATGTCTTAGAAGTGGAAAATAACTGCAGAAAAAAAACAAAATCAAAAGAGACTACAAAGTTAGGGGTGAACACAAAAGTGTAATAAAAATCTGCTGCGAATGTATGGTTTATGAATAAGATAATGATCCAGTAGAGCTTGAATACTTTTTTAGGTTTTTTAAAATAAGATTACATTGTGCTTTTCTAGGTCATCCACCCTTCCCTACTCTCATGCTCTGGATATTATATGGATCCCAATACTAACTGCCACATACAGCAAAACATCCTCAAGTTTTCTGTTTTGAAGGGCAGCCCAAGAAGGAGGGCTCTTAAATAAACCCACATTTTACTGACCAGGTTCAGAGATAGAGTGCCTTGAAATTTCTGTAGAAAGCAAGAAAAATTTAGATTTAATGCGTAGTTGAGTACATTATGATAAGGAAAACAAAAATACCCAGCTCCAGGAGACAGATTAACCTGAACCCACACTCGATCACCCCTAAGCAGAAGTACCACCAAGTCCCTGCTTTAGAGATGGCCATAAAAACCTTCTCCTTGCCCAGAGTGACCTGAAAACTCAGTTTGAGCCTTGCAAGTGAAAAACTAGTTGGGGACAACTTCTGGTGGGAACTGAACTCCCTTAAAGATGTGAGTTGGCTTAGCATGAACATTTAATTTTGGGAGGGGTGGAGATACGTGGCAATGGTTCAGTGTCTGTCCCTACACTCGGACGAGCTGGTGACACAGGAGAAATGGGGGGAACAAGAGTGGTAGACAATGGAAGAATGGATGGGACCTTCCCCAGGCAAGCCTGAGCACCTCTGTGTCAGATTTATGCTCTCCAGAGGGCTGTAGCAAACACCAGGGCCCACGGCCAGCTCTTACTCCCACTAATGACATTTTTAGAGGGTGAAGACCTCATTGAATCCATCGATGTTGACCCGCAGGGCTCCATTTTCTCTGTGCTGCTCAGTGAATTAGGCAGGCAAGTGCTGTTAATGAGAATGGGAGATGTGTGTATCCAGTTTCTGACTCTCAGGGTTGCTAACACACCCCATAATTTGAGAGAATTATGTCTTAAAGGCTATGCTGTGATAGAGAAATCACTTGTGATGAAGCAACGTTTAAGTGGTGGAAAAATCTTTTTTCTAAAGTTGAACGAATTCCTCTAACATGGACTTTCAAGCAAGTGTTGGATGAAAATCTCACACTTGGAAATACCTAATTTAAAATAAGAGCTTAAATCTCAGGTGCTCTGGAATACTGGAATGAGGAGGCCCACTCCTGTGAAGTGCCTGTCCCAATTCTTTTTGTCTGGAATATGCTGCCCTACTTAATTAAAACAAAACCTAGGACATGAACATTTAGGGCTTTTTAAGTGATTATAATGATTATGAGTGGGATTTCCGTGCTGCTTTTTGCAAGAAGAGGTGGGTACCCATAAAAATCCAAGTGACCTACCACCAATGCCATTATTTTAACTCACATCTGTGAGCATATTTTCTTAGGCTGCATCAAGACAGATGAGGGCCCTTTGTGCCCTTCTGACAGTGATGGCAATCATTAAAGATTTACCAGGGTCATTAAAGTGAGAAGTAGCAGTAATGCAGAGCTGAGTATCACCATCCCATGTGGATTCCACTGAAGTGCAAAGAAAGCCAGCACAGAATAAGCCGAGATCCTGCACTGCCACCTTAACCTCATTTTACAGAACAAAAAGAAAAGGAGGGTGTGGGTGGGAAATAAAATCACTAACTTGCCTAAAACACGTGAGAGAAGCACATTTCACTTGTAGGGAGGCACTGCCAGTAGAGGACACAAGGCTTCCCCCCCGCGCTGGTGCCAGCCCAGGAAATGTCTCCGTCACGTTCTCCTGGGGCACTGCAGCAGGAGGTGGCTCATGGAGCACCCCTGGATGGCAGTGCCTTGAGGTGGGAGACCTTCAGGTGGAGCTGCCAGGGGCAGCCCACCCACCTCTGCTGGCCGGGAGGGAGCAGAGCAATCCCTGAGTCAGGAGGTGGTACCCGACAGCCCAGCCAAGCCTGGGGACTCTGCCCACAGCTCCTGCCTTCCTCTCAACGCTCTTTCCCCTGAGCACGAACCAGATTTTTGCTGTTCATTACTGGCTGTTCAAATCCAATGCTGAAGCAACATCTCACCATACCTTTGAAATTTAGTCCTTATGAGGGCGCTGGGGCTATTTTTAGCAGAGATCAAAAGAATGCAAAGAAACAAACAGCTGCAGATTTAATCAGCTTTAACATGTTTAACTACAAGCCTGATGACTCAGAAGGCACACACCTTGCCAGAGCAGCTATATGTAAATTATTCTAAGGTAAAAAAAGGAAATTTTCTAAAATCATTATCGCACATGTGTTCCGTTATTATAATACCTTGTGAACTGACATCACAAAAATTGCTGGGGAAAAAAAAGGTACACGGGGCTTCTAACCTTGCTTTGATTCTCCTGTTCGTTATAGCAAATGAAACAGGAAAGTGATCTCCTACGGAAATCAGTCACTGCTCCTGTTTTAATCCCCCGCCTTTGATTTCCCGAGCAGCTCAGATTAAAGATAGACCTTTCTCCTGCGTGTGATGTGGAGCCTGGCTGCAGGGCTGTGGGCAGGAGCAGGCAGCACAAAGCCCTTTGTCTGCCAGGGCTGTGCTGAGCAGCCAAAACTCGTCCCAAGGACAGTGCCGGGCTGTTCAGTGCTGCTGGAAAAATGTTCCCTGTCAGTCACCTGAAAAATGAACCAACTCACAGCACCGGGCAGGGGGCAAAATAATCATGGGTTAAAAATAAACGCCGTGGAGATCGCTCTGGGCATGCGAACACACGCATGCACACCTATATTTGTAAAAAAAAAAGAGTAATACACACCAGCTCTGAATGCTCCACTTGAACCAATTACATGCGAGCACTCTCCTGCATTATGGATGTCAGGTTTGTTGAGGCTGTGGCACTCTGGAGCTCAAGTCCCTTTCAAGATAACTTTCGCCAGTCATGCATACCCCAGTGAAAACAAAACAAAACAAAACAAATAAAAACCAAACCAAAACACTTCATGTTCCTATCGCCTCACACCTGATATATTGGTCCTTCCGAGTCAGACATAATTATCACATGATGCACAAGGCTGAACATGTCTTAAACATATGTTTGACACGGTGCAATCAATCACAGTGCAGCTGACAGTGCTGGTAGTTGGTGTACAGAGGTACACAGCGCCCAGCCTCGTGCAGCGCTCAGATAAATGCGTTTCCCAGGTCACTGGAGGCACTCACTTCACCTCCTGCCTCATGATACTTCCAAGGAGCGTGTTATCTCGGGGTAGCACACGTCTGCTGCTACCTGGCTGTTTAATTACTGTACACAAAATTCCAAATCAGAGCAATTGGCACCTCGAGGTACTGCCGTGCGCTGCAGGGTCCTCCCGATGTAAGTGAGCAACTGGTGCAGGAAATACAATGACCTTGGTAGAGATTTCTCCCCAAAACTGATGGCATCTCACGACTTTAGAGCACAACCTGATGAAGAAAACAACATAAATATTGTAATTACATTTTAAGCTCGAAAATTCACAACGGTTTGCAATTTGTTTTTAATATGTAATTTCTCTGTACAAAAGGTAGTTTTTTGGGAAATGCACGAGCCAAGATCTCTCAAAATACTTTCTTTAGGTCATTTCTTAGCAGTAGTGAATGTTTCAGTCATTCTTAGAGATAGCTTTGCACTTCATATAAACAAAGACATCCATGCACACTAAGCTTGGGGTAGGGGAGACCCAGTCCCAAGTCTCCAGTGGAACCAGCACACACAGAAATGAGTTTGCTCCTGAATATCTGCTCTCTGGGGTTTGAACACCTAAAACACTGAGCATCTGTAGCAGAGCATCTTGGTACAGATACCCAACTGGCTGTACTTTTCTTTTGGGAGAAACCTGATCTTGCAGTTGAGATGCATTTCCTCCTAACCAAACCCATTCCTACAAGCAGTAGGATCCCTGATCAGTTGCTATTATCTATCATCCCAAAAAGAAGTAAGGAGCAATCACCTCATTATCCACGTGCTTCCAGGTAACTCAGAAAAAAATTCAGTAATTTGGTCATATCTAATTTTCACTGATTTTTTTAGACACTCAAATATTGGGAAATATCCAGACACATTTATTTACTATAAATCAGGAACTTTGTGAGAAAATGAGGAACTTCATGGAAACAGAAGTCTCCAAATAATCTCTGTGCTGTTCTGAACTATGACTGCACCACCAGTTCTATTCTGACCCCGAGAGCAATTGGTCCTGACTTGTCATGGGATGAAAATCCATCACTTGAATTCCTTGATATTTGGGATGGCAATCCATTAGCCAAGCTGCTTGATGCACTGCACATGAGGCAATATCTTACCATAGCTCACTAAAGGAAGATATGGGATAAAAAATAAAACTTTAAAAAACACCAAACCCAAAAAAAAACCTCCAAAAAACCTAACCAAACAAAAAACAACAACAACAAAAAGAAAACCAAAAAAACCCCAAAAACTAGATCCCTAGAAGATCAATAAAGGTGATTTATTGCAGTCCCCACACCACCAGCAGGTTCATTAATACCTAACCACATCCTGAGATATGTTTGTGCAACCCCTTCTTTTACACAGTCAAAACTGCCTTAGCATAAATGAGGAGCCAAGACACAGTAATATTTATAACTAAATAAAGGGACTAAAAGGTTAAGAAAGTGACAACAACATCAATTAGCTCTTAAAAAAGCAATAGTCACAATATTTTTATTTTTTCCTAGAATCAGGTTATCTTCTAGGGGCACATGAGCCCTTCTAATCAATTATTTATGACTACGTGCAACTTGAATTCTGATTTTTTTCTTACTTGGACAGTGTCTTTCAAGACATCTAAACCAACTAGGACTTCCCTAAAAATTGCTTTTCTGTTTAATGATTCCCTTTTTGTTGTTGATATCTCCATATGTAATTAAAAGTAATTTATGAAGGTATCCGCTTTAACGAGCAGGAATTTATTCAGCCTCTATCTACATTTACAAGTCAAACTGCCTAAAAGGGAAAGATTTTCTTGTGCAACCCAATGTTTCTGAGCTCCTCATAGCTATGCTGAAGGCATTTTAGGGGTTTTGCTTTGGCCTACAGCGAGTCTGGCAGCCCAGCTGAACATCCCCTGGCCCACGGCCCTGAGATGGTTTAAAAAGACAATTACATTAATTTCTAAGGGTCAGTTAATTTCCCCTTTAAAAGAAAGTAGTTCACATGGAAAAAAGAGGCTGTTTGTAGCAGCACTCTCACACACAAAAAAACACCCCAACCCAACTCAAAAAAACCCAAACAGACAAGCAAAAAGCCATCAAACCCACGTCCTTTTATCTCTTGGATGGATATTTTTCAGCTCCAAAATGTGTTGCCACAACTCTTGCCCACCTGTGATTTTTCAGTGTCGCTTTCCATTATGATCCTTCTCAGCTGCGAGAAAGGAGAAGAATTATGAGCTCTTTCTCGAAGGATTTAGTTTTATTTTACTCAGGATAAGAAATTAAGGATGCCCTGGCAGCATGTGGTTTCTATTTCTGTTTATAAGCAGCCTTACAATAGTAGGTCAAAAGGATTAGAGGAAGGTCAGTGTTACTGTTTCTAGAGGAAACCAGGAATTGTAGATTCACTTCAATGTTCTTGCTTTCCAAAGAAAGTGGAAATCTTTATATGACAGGGTTTTTCAAACACCTGCTCTTATCCACTTTTTCTTTAGTAACTGAAGTAAAGGAGAGAGTTGTGGGATTATTTACTTCATTTTTCACTTTCATCTATTACAAAATAAGCATTGTATATAGAGGAAAAAAGTTAATTTGCTGTCTAATATAGGCCCTATTTTTTTTTTTGTAACTACAAAGGAAAGAAACAATAATATCAGGACAACAGACATACAATTTAAGGCATGGAGAAGATATAATATCTCTGACCAACATCACAAATATCATAAAAAGAACAAAAGCTCTCTGCTGTTCAGTGTTTTCATTTTCCAGCCTCTCAGTCTAATCTTGCTGTTCACCAGCACTGTAGGTGAAGAACCCCTGCTCAATTCATGTGGTTTTACATCAGCTATTGATTTATTGACAACTTGCAAATAACTGCCAATCTTTGACCTGCCTATGCAGATCAATTCCAACAACAGAGCAGGTGAAACCAGTATTTTGGGCACTTGAGAAATGTTAATTTGTGCTCACAAACACCCAGGGCTTCACGCTGCTCTGTCATTTCTTTTCAAGCTGAGGCCTTTTTCCAAAGTTTCCCTGCAATTCCCTGGTTTTTGTTTAATTCAGCGGATGGTTGACTCCCTGTTTAGCATGATGGGTGTTCAGCATGAGTGGAGAAACTGCATCCCGTACACAGCAGAGCAAATGGTGCCCATTTGACATTTCTGAATTGCACAGTGCAAGCCTCACTCTATTAGGAACTATTTCTCCTTCCAGAAAAAAAAAAATTAAAAGTCTGTAATGCTCCAGTTGCTTATAATGGATGAAAAATCACATTCCCCTGAGTGAGAAGATAAGCTGAGAGGATTTTTAATTAAAGCTCACTCTTCCTCTTCTTTATCCCAAAAGTCTGTTTCATGCTACAAGCCAATCATTCCCTGACACTCCAGACATCTTGCAGGCTACCTGGGTGCTCTCTTTCATAAAAAAAAAAAAAAAA